>OZ016503.1:16339409-16409409 GCA_963966595.1 Physocephala rufipes
AAAAAAATATATAAAAAGAGTACTTCTGTAAATAAAAATACATAGAAGTAGTTTTAATAAAACAAAAACAGAATGAATGAAGTAACGTAAGAGGTAGTATCTTAGCAACCATTATCAGACGTTTGCTATTTATGTATGTATCAGTTCCAATAAATCAACATCATTTCATTCAAAATATTATAGCTTTTAATGGTATTTATCCACGCCCAGGTTTCCTACATCTTACTTTTGTTATTATTTTATGAGCCAGGCCAGCCAGGCATTTTTATTGTGAAGCCACAGAAAGCCTAATATTTTCTAGAGATATCGGATATGTCGTTTTCCTCTTTCAATAATTTCTCTATTGCCATTAAAAATCCTATTACGAAATTATAACGAAATCCATTGATTTTTATGAGTTTTCTCAATTTACCACAAGGCAAGGCAAGACAGGACTTATCCACAGTGAAATAAATGTATTTTGTGTCGGTGAATAATACGACGGGATAAGATATATTTATTTTGTGCTTTTGATGGTAGCGGATTAAAGGAGGCGTCGTAGATATGGAGAAATATATGTTCCTCCCCAAAATCCTCTCAAGAGTCGGTTTAGCCATGTACGTCCGTCGATCGGTCTATGTGCCTGTCTATCTGCCTGTTAGTGCGTCCGAGGAAATCACAATTGCAGATGAATGAAGGAAGATATGGACAATAAATTTAAATTTAAATTTAAAATTGAAAAAATTAGTTTGAAATTTAAAAAGATCTATCTGGAATATAACTAAAGAAGAACACTCACTTCACCCTGGCCGAGACTTATGTATCCTGCACATAAAGCCCACACGCGATAAAGATGTGTATTTCGCATTTTTTTTGTGAAGTAATAATAACTAACACGGACATATCGGTTCTAAAATTCACAGTATGAATCTAATATAGAAATCAAGAAATCGGTTTTTAAAAGAGTTTTTAAAAGGTTTTGTAAAAAAAGTAGACGTAACACTGTTCCGATAAACCCCACTTTTATTGATACTATCAAATACTATCAATTCTTGCCCTAGGTGCTGCCCTGGACTATTTCTATAATATTCTATTGAATGAGTTTCGACTATCTGTACCACTGCAATATTCATGTTAATGGGAGCCCGACTTGGTTTTCAAGAAAATTGCTTTACATGAAGACAAAATTTTATAAAGTTGCTTTTACTTCGTGCTCAACTTTTACACATTATACATTAATTAGAAAAATACATTATATATTATACATAAATTATACAAAACAAGAAACACTTATAGGCTACTGTGTAAGCAGATGTATAGTGATAACATCCTCAACGTAAAGTGTAATATTCGATGCAGCCCCTAGAACATTCTGCAACGTTGTAAACACTAAAGGAAAGTCTAAGGTTCTTTGTACTTTTCGTGAAATTCGAGGATACAGGGTCTAAACTTATTGAAACTTTCTCTGATATTTTTCCAGCTTTTGAATATGTATCCTTACAAAGTTTCATCAATAAGTGTATCGTTCCCGGTGCCCTCAAGAGTGTTACAGGCTCTTTTATTCCTGGCTCTGACAGCATTCCGTCTTATACATTGAAACACGGTAATGAGTTAGTCATATAAAGCAGCTCAATTTACTTTTTCGTTACTTACTGGTTATTTTTACCTTGCCATGAAATCTTTTTTATTTTACCACTGCATAAATATAGGAATAGACATTTTATCAAAGGTTGTCGTGGTATTACAATGCTCTTACAACGTTATTTGAGAAGATAATTACTCTACTGTTATTAAATACGGAAATGTACTCATGTTTCCGAATTTTTGTGATGGTTTGTTACTACAATCGTATCTACATTCATAGAGTGGTGTGAGACTAACTCGATATAAATAGGAAGTACAAACAAATTACATTTGCCCGTTCTTCGCATCTTTCATTCTACTGGTGTGTCGTCCAAAAGCTAATTTTTTTTGCCTTCGCAATCTGCATGTGGATGCATCCGTAAACTTTCCGCCTTATGAACCCCGGTCAAAATTGATTACTTGCGAAATGGGGAATAATATTCAAGGCTACCTGAGTTGCCTTTCCGGTGCTACGGATTTCTCGTATATATTATATAATATCCAACTGAATATCCACTTCATTTAAGTTTTTGTAGATCAGCATACCTACAGTATGAACCCATTCGGAATGTCAGTGCGGATTTCAATTCAGCGTATTCTGTTATTAATTTTCATGAATCCATTTCTTTAATGAAATTTAATGCATTAAATTTTTTAGCAAATTTGTAATTTATTAATTTATATCCACCGCTCTTGAATTTACAAATCATTATCTCTATGAACCAGAAATCAAATGTAATTAGTTTAAGTTTACTAAATAAAGAATAAGGAGCATCTGGGTCCTTAGTAGGAATTGTATACCTAATTTTCACTTCATATAGACTAATTTTGCGTCATTAAGGTTTCTGTAGCGAAACGAATTGAATGAAATTCAACACAGAATATCAGACATTACGATACGATATCAGACATTACAGGTACAGAAATCAGAGATTACGCTCAAAAAATAGATTATGACATGATAAATTTGTTTTATTAAATTGATTGGGTTAAAAACTCCCTTGAATGACAACCCAGCATCTGAAAGTGTTTACTTTCTCTGTTTTTGAGAACACAGTTTATAAAAAACTGCAAAGATAGTAATTTAATATTGCCGAAAGAAATATTCTTTGGACGGATCCGCATATAACTATCACACATTCTATTTGTTCATTGATTGGGTTTGTGAGAATTTTCCATATCTGTTGTGAAACAGATTTCAACAGATTTCCTATTCGGTAGGTTAAGGGAAATTTATTCTTTTGTATATGAACTGATATCCATGGTCAATACCGGCGGCAATTTTGTTTTACTCAACTAATTCCTTTGGTGTGATGCATAATGATAACATAAATTCCTTGTTAGTTATGGACTCCTCCTAACTGTAGACTCTTAAACATTGCAAAAATTTTTCTACCCTACACATGAAGAGTGGAAAGTATATTGATTTTGTTTTTCCCATTGTAGTACATTAAAGGAGGCGTGGCAAGTACGGAAGAGTATACATATGCTTGCTCACAATCACATCTTGGGGTGATTGAGACATATCCGTCTGTCTGTCTGTCTATCCGTATGACCGCCGATTTCTGGAAATCGTGATTACAGGGGGACGGATAGAGATATCGTCATGAAATTTGACATGAATATCTTCAGATGAAAACTAGCCAAATTTTTTAAGTGCCACAAAGTGTTCAAAATCGGATATATCTTGTACAACTGCTCGTTATCGCTGTATAACCGCTTAAGATATTAAGACTAAATATCACATTATGAACATATGAACCCTCAAAAATGGGCATTGTGCGCCCACTATTTACTATACCATTTACCTTTTAGAGAAAATTTGTATTGAAAATGAGTGAGATTTAAATTAACTAAGAAGAGAGAATGTGATAAAGTCCGCGTCCCACCCACTGGCTATTGAAGTTAAGCTATAGATTCATATTACGAATGTGGGTAAATTTTATTTTTTTTATTAATTTTTATTTTTGTTTTTATTTGTATTATTCATACCAATCAAATGAATTTCACAGAAAACTTCACCGATGTGAAATCTTCGTCCTTCGACCTCCTTCGAAGAATTCGGCATCTCAGCATCTTGGGATTTCAACTTTGCGGCGAACCATTAATGTGACATGTAATGGCTCAACGATTCACTGGTAAAACTGGGCGTTTTGTCCAAGACGTGGTTATTATGCAAATAGATGGAAAATATTAACTATTTTTTATGCATTGTTTACATCACGTCACTATACGTGAAATAGTGCCATATTGTTGTTATTGTTTGCTTTCATCTAGCTTCCAGAAAAAAGCAACAACGTGTTTCATCGCGCGTAAACAAAAGTGGTGTGATTTCTGTAACGATTGTAACGGGGTCTCATAGAGCAGTAGGTTCCTCAAATCAGTACCAAATAATGTGTTTTGAAAGCTTGAGAGACCAAAAAGTATTCAATTTCCGCACAACTATCTCTCTATTCATCGCTGAACCATTTTTTAGCAATCACGAAGTAAATTTTATGAAAAAATCAATCAAAATCCGTAGATTGCTCAACCATATTCACCAAACCTTTGACGCCTAAAATAATTCACCCTCTATTTAAAGCCCATGTTTTTGATTGTTGTTGACGCGAGTACGCGTTTCCTAGGAAATAGGTACCAAATTCCAGCCAAATTTCTACCATTCTGTGATTGCATATAGTAAATGCATGTGTGCGAAGTGTCCTATCTTTTTATCTCTGGTCGAAATGCATTAAACAATTTCGACGCAGAATAAGACTACCATAACTTTTCTGTTTAATGCACGAACAATTAATTGGTTTTCGAGACTAGAATAAACAGACTAATTTGATTGACTTTCAATAAAAAAGACAAGAACTCGTAACAATAGAATACAAATGCATTGAAGCTTTTATTCGATTGGTTGCTTTTATTCGATTATTCGATTTATTTATACGATTTTAAGTTGCATACAAAGGTTGAGTCATGACTTTTTACACTTAAAACTACGAATTAGTTGATATGAACTTTTTAAAATTTTTTTTGTTGGAAGGGAGAGAGAGAAAGGGCTAGATCATTAGTACCAGTCTCAACCGATGCGCAGTTTGTGATTCTGCAAGCTGATCGACGTCGATTTTTCATTACTCCTACATAACGTGAAGGAATTGAAACTATTAAAATTGGGTGGAACTGTTAAACTAACGAAATCCATTTCGAGCGATGTTAAGGAACTTTCAGGTTCGATCACCAGTAATAAGATTATCAATTATTGTTTGATAAACAGGGTTAAACTGTCATCCCATCGGCTTCGTGTCACTCGAAAGGATTCCAGGAATAGTTTTTTTCTTCGGTATGTTCTACGTTTGGTGGCTTCTCTACCTTTTACATGGATCTTATTAACATCGGAATAATGTCACCCGTCTTATTGCGATTGTTTACGGCCACTTTCATAGCAATTGCTCTAGTCAGTTACAGGGTTGATAATTCAATGGATTCCTTAAGGTGGAGAAAATATTAATTAGTAATAGATCAGTTAAAACCGTGGCCGTTAGGCCGTTAGGCAATGATTGCAAGAGCGTAATAGCCTAACCATAATCGACTAGCCGTCAGCGCGACAAATCGCTGCTATGTTTCAATCGCCGTAATATATCTGATGCGATTGGACTTCACACTACTCGTTTGCCCACCTGCAAACGCTCATGCTGCATTGCTTTCACAATTTTCGTCAGAGGCAACGAAAAATTGTGGGGAAAAAATAACAAAATTTTATACTACCGAAATGCACATATGGAGCTTGTGTATATGCAGGCGTAGTTCGTATTACGTAAACAAATAATTATGTTTTACAATGTTACATTGAATTTTCATATTGCGTACAGTGACTATTTAATTAATTTGCTAATTGTTTGTTAGTTTGAATAGAATAATTTTGTAATGAATTCATAATTCGCTTTTTTGACAGAAATTCATTAGTATATACAATTTCTGATTGTATTTATTGTTTGATATTTGTGATATTATAACGTTTTGAAAATATTTATAACTGAAGTTATAAATTAGCAGTTATTGCTAGTTTAATTTTAATATTTTAATAAAACCCGCGTAAATATTTTCTTTTACATTACTTTTTATTGCGAGGGCGTGGCAGTTTTCTGATTTCATCCATTTTCAACACCACCCATCCTATGATGACAAGGAATATTTGTGCCAAATTTCACGTCAATATCTCTATTTGTACGCCTGTACGCCTGTACAAATTTTGTCTCTAGTGGGCGGACCACGCCCATTTTTTATTATATTTTCAAATGAGGTAGTATACTCGGATGTACAATTTCACCTTTAAGTTCGTACTCGGAGCTGAGAAATTGAGCTCTAAACACGATTTAAATCACATTAAATACCAAACGCAGGCGTGGAAGTTGTCAGATTTCGCCATTTTCAATACCAATGCCTATCCTAACACGAAATATTCATTCCAAATTTCATGATCATAGCTTCATTCGTTCTCTTGTGATCGTGATTTCCACAGACAGACCGACAGACAGACGGACAGGGCTAAATCGACTCAGGGGATCATTCTGAGCCGGAACATATATACTTTTCTATATCTATTGCAGCTCTTTCACTGCGTTACAAACTTAGTATCAACGTTAATATATCCTTCTTCGCTTTTTTAAAGGGAACAGGATATAAAAAGCAAACACAGCGTTGTAATTTGAGAAGTTTCCTATCTCATCTCTGATTTGCGGTGACTTTCGAAATCTTTTAAGACAATAATTATTTCCAAATATCTTGTAATGTTTTTCGAAAAAACATACTTTATAAACTAAATGTATACATATAAACTAAGTAAAAGAAAACGTTCACAACTAACTCATGCTATTAAATTATTTAGTTTAGTTCGACTCATATATATCTAAGTTCAATTCAAATATATTTAAGATTAATGTATAGTATTAATTAATGTATAGTATTAAACTATTATATATATATACAGCATTATATATAAATACTTTATATATTTATATAAGTTTTTATATATATAATAATACTTTATATATTTATATAAAGTATTATATATAAAATAAATATTAGTATAGTATTAAAGTATTATATATAAAATTAATATGAAATAATAAGATAATATGTAATAAAATAAGTGATAAAAGTAGGTGTGTATCTCCTCCATAGGGTTGTGTAGTTCCGATTATGTATTGTTCGCGGATACGTCTCATCTCGTCTCGACTAAACATGTCCGAGTAATTCCGACTTCTCCATACTCAATTATAAAGGACTACAGCTGAATTGGATGAGCTGTCTTTAGACGTCCTTATATAATTTGTTATAAGTAATTATGTGTTTATTAGTAAACCAAAATTTATTATTAATGGTATTATTTATTAATAATATTAATAATAGTATGAATAATATTTGTTAAAATTATTTATTTGTAATGTTTATTTATTTAAATTTTCAAGTGTTGTTAAAATTGCTTAATTTTGCGCTAAATTATTTAATACATCGAAATTTAAAAAGTATTATCATATTAGTATGACAGAACTTTGAATTTGAGATCATGTTTTTTAATTGCATATTTGCATTTGTTTAAGACACCAAGGGTGCTTTAAATAAAATTTTTGTAAAGAATATCAATACTAAATCTTCACGTAATAAATGCAATATATTCAATGTGTTCGATTTTCATAAAACGGTATGAGTAAATAAAATTTATGAAGCGAAACGAATATTGAACTTGATTTATGTAATTTCATTCAACCGTTTCTTTGATTTTGAAGTAGATTATTAATAAAAAATTATGTCCCACTCACACAGGGCACATTTGTCGCGAAACATTCATTTATTTGTCCCCGATACCACTCTCACAGGGGACAGATTGGAATGTGGGTTATATCCCCACGTATTTCAATGATATTTATTACTACATTCTACTACCTTCAAAGACTTTTTTGCTAAATGGTAGCGTTTTCACTACTTTCGCACATTATTTGATTACGTTTCAATTTGTGGTGCGCGCTATATTGGTTATGGAAAATATTGAACAAATTAAAATTGCGTTAATTTCTATGACGATAGATTTTGTGGCTGCATTATTCACCATACGAGATGAAGATGCAGAAATAATAAAATCAATTTTAAATACTGTGGAACAATTGGAGGTGGTTTGTAGAGCTCGTCGGAGAAGCTGCTGGATTGGAAACTGGCGAAAAGAAAAAACTCAAATGGATCCTTAGAAGTTCTGACAAATAGCATCCAAATAAATAAATGTAAGAAATGTCGGAATTATTTGCGAATGTTAGAGGAGAGGTTTGCTGAATTGCTAAATTTGGCCCAAACCGATTTGCAGAAGGCTGAAACTCATATACGAAAAGCTGTACCACCGGATGAGCAGCTGGCCGTAACCTTGCGATATTTATCCACAGGAGAATCCTACACAAGCTTACCAAATACCAAACCAAGTGACCGACAGCATTATTAGTTAAATGTATACCCCGACTATGCCAATCGATTTGGAAAAACCTGAGTAAACAAATGTACTACACTCTTGATACTTGTTGAGTTTTCCGACAGGGTTGGATGTTGATAAAATTTGGAACGATTTTCCGTCATCCCTAGTCAAATTTGGTTTGTAGACAAACCGGTTTCGGCGATGTGCCATCTTCAGTGTCTGTTTTCGTTCTCTCTCTTCTCTCGAGAACGAAAACAGACACTGAAGATGGCACATCGCCGAAACCGGTTTGTCTACAAACCAAATTTGACTAGGGATGACGGAAAATCGTTCCAAATTTTATCAAATGTACTACACATTTCAGTCGTTTTATTTATGTATCATATAGATATTTGTGCATCTCATAAAAACAAAAAAAAATCACGGCAGTTTTCACAGTAGGCAAACTAAATAATAAATGAAGTTTTAAACATATTGTTGAATACTACCACTTTTGTGCAGAAATCATATATAACATAAAAAATTCAATGTTAACAGGTACATTTAACCGTAAAAATGTTTATAATGTGTCATCATCGTGCAATATTCCTTCTAGCGCAAAACTAAGAATAGCCAGACTAAGTTAGCTTGACGTGCCTGTTCGTCTAGGTCTTTTAATTTCATTAAATAATTTTGGATATACATTACACCCTTCCTACGCACATTTTCATTTTTTTAATTCGGGATGGCCTCCACCACCTCATCTCCTAACCAGTGAAATTGTCGGCGTTGGGTATGGGAATCAATTTTTGCTTCTAAGTCTTTAATCAGATTTTGAGTAATACTCGAAACATGCTTTTTCCTTATCGGTGTCGATGTTCAATTTTCTTCTGATTTAGATGTCTAGATTAAGAACAACTATTTTTAGTGACAACATAATAATTGGAACTTATTAATTTGTTATTATTATATAGTTTCCTCACACACATTTACCATGGCTTCAAGTCGCGCATGAGTTTGAAGCAAAATAGTTTGCTATGCAAAACCACCTAATAAAACCATATTCCCATCAAACCAATAACCAAGAGAGTATAATATACAACCAGCGCCTCTCCGGAGCAAGACAAGTAATGTAACATTTTCCGGACAGATGACTGCTCGATTCAGAATACCCTTAAAGTCTATATACATTACACTGCCAAAAAATACATTGAGCTGCGAAAGGTGACCAGAATTGAGGATGATGTGAAGGTTTGCGCTGTTCTGTATAACTTTCTAATTGAGGACGGTGATGTTCCAACTTTGCCGCATATACAAGCTGATAGGCAGTTTGTGAATAGCGATGATTCGACAGAAGATATACGCAAAATGTTTTCAGAATACATTGCACAGGAAAGTTCCGAATTAATGAATAAGTCAAATTTCAATTTTATGTTTCAATTTTAAGTTGTAAGTTTAAGTTTAAGTTTTAAGTCTAAGTCTTACTTTCAAATTTTAAGTTTAAGTCTTAATTTTAAATTTAAGTTTAACAGCTCTATTCCGAAAATAAACTTTACTATAAATTATATTTCTACTTTTGTAAATTTCTAGTAAAATTTACTAAATATTGATATTCTGAAAATTTGTTTACAACTGATAAACTTATTTAGTTCACCATGCATGGGGAAAATCTAAATGTCAAAAAGTTTTCGTTGTAGCGTTCAAATTTAAATATTATTAATAATGAAAAATTTATAAAGGAAAGTATATTTTCATAATGAAATTTAAAAGCCATTTGAGTAAAATTACTTATTTTCAGTAGATCAGAAATTCCATATTTCGCAAAATATCTACAAATAGGAAATATTATGAGTATGTAGATGTATGACAAGGTATAAGGTAGACACCTTCCTTACCCTGTTTGAACTACTAGTTGTTCCTCAATAGATTTAGGAAATGCAATTTCCTTATTTTTTACCCGAATTAATAATTTTGATATTTCATTAATGGTGCGTGACACTGATGATTGACTCATTGGCTGGATGCAGTGATGCTTACGCATTGTTGGTATGAGCCGTGCCCAAAAAAATATAAGGCTATGAGGAACCTTACTGTTAATGGTAATCAGGTTTTATGAATATCATAAGGCTGAATTTCTTCCATAATATTTAAAACTAAAGATTGCGGTAATTGAAAATTTTTTATGAACTCTCTTTCGTTCATTAAAAATGGATCATTAACATCGCGAAGGTGTCTTAAGTAACGGCGCCCCTCAATTATTCTTTGTCGTTTAAAAGAATATCTTCTCCCATAATTATTTTCACGGTCAAAAAATTAAAATTGTTCAATTCGTAAGTAAAACTCGAATTGGCTGTGATTTCAAAAAACTGTCAACACGTTTTCTGATTTTTACAAAATAATAAGGAAAATATTTTTTCAATTTTTCTCAGAATACGAAACCTTTGTAAATAGTAAAATATTTACTATTTGTAAAAGTGGTGACTTTAGTAAACCAGCCAGAATAGAGCCGTAAGTCTTAATTTTATATAAAGTTAAGGTTAAAATAAATAATTTTGAGTTTAAAACAAATCACTTCCAGAATATCATTAAATAATCAAGAGGATCAGTATTTGAGTATCTCTCAAAAAAGAATAAGCCTTTAATCAGTGTCAAATTTACGGTACCTAAATTTATTTGTTTAGAAGAAAACTTGTATTAAAGAAAAAAGTATACTTATTTTTATAATCATTACTATAGCTCTTAAACTGCAAAAATATTGTTAAAAAAGTATCTTACATAACATGGATATAAGAAAAAGATATTTCAAATGGTAATATTTAGTGTTTGTATACCACGTTTGATTTTGGAGATATAAGGTTGCGTTCATCTAATCTTTGAATGCTTCTGAAACCTTCCCCGAAAAAGTTTCACTTATTTGTGATTCCGACGGTAAAATATAACGACAAAAAATAATTCAAATCAGGGTCCGGACCGCATTCTATGCCTGTTCCGATGTCTGACTCGTTTGGGGTAGAAATGATCTATCGTGTTATCACGGCACTTTAGTTTATACCAACCTTGCCCTAATCTCGCACTTTAGCAATTTGATAAATTTGAACATACATACCTCGCTTGGATCCTAGGTTATATGCAATGTTGGTTTATTAAAAAATAATACTATTTTTATTAACACGGCTAAAATACTAGAACTTGACGCACGAATTTGGCTGCTTGGCCTCAAAAACTCGAGCATTTTAAAACACCAAAGCTTTGGTGATTGTGCATCATCCAAACCAGCACCAGATTACAAAGCCGACATAGCTCTCAATTGCTTCCTATATTGGGATCTGAGAGAATGTATCTTTACCCGCACTTCCCTCACACTGCTTTCAGAAGGATAAATATTGATTTTGTCTGCAATTTGGCGCAGCTGCGATTCTTTGGCCCACTTGTCGTGGTATTTGGGATTCTTCACATCCCAGAGAGACCTTTCTTGTTGTAGACATTTCCGTAATTCCCTTGGTCCATCTGAATGACATCGGAAAGGACATGGTGCTGGAATTTGATGGACTGTTCGTTTCACTTCCTAAAAAATGCACTGAAAGTGCAAACATTTGTAATTACAGTATTTTAGTGCACAAAGCATCGAAATTTGTAAAACAATATGGAAGAATACATGGTTCTAACATATAATGTAATTTTTTTTAGAAAAATCTAGCAAAAATAATATAATTTATGTTTTGCAGTCCTAGCAATCTCGATCGAACAAACCTTCCGCAAAATTCATAATGCTTTTTTGTAAATAAAATACAAATGCATGCCTGATTGCAGTCGTAATATTCTGTTTTGTCAATACGCCAACCCGCTGCTTGATGTCCCCAGTAAATATCAAGGGGCGCAAGTGTCGCACAAGGAACAAATTCATTCGTTCATAGCCCACAGTTAATTTCGTCCTTTTGCAGGCGAAACAACAAATTTAACGTGTCCGGAGACAAATGTGCCCTATGTGTGTGCGGCAATACAAAAAAGAGTTTATTATTACAATCCTTTCGTAATTGCTGAAAACATAATACAAATATAAAATACAATACAAACATCTTTTATATGCGCAGCTACATTTGAATGCTTTCGGTAATTTTTTATCGTGTTATGTTCAATGAAATAATAAAGGCATTGCACACTAATGGTGATCGAAAACCAGTGTAATGTGGGAACATTTCGACAAGACAGAAGATCGCAGAGCAAAATGCAAATGTTGTTCTAAATATATTTCTTTTTCTACCGGTACATTAGGAAATCTAAGTAGGCACTTAAACAAAAGGCATCTCACAGTAGGCACTAAGCCAGTGGACCAGTCTGCCACCCAATGAATTCATCCAATGAGTCCCAATTAAAGGCCTGATTAGTCGTACGTTTTCGTAGTTGTTTACTTTTTCGAAACCTTTCGGGTTGCAGGGGGTTCAATTGATTATGATGTTGCCAATCTCGTCGAACCATGTTCGAAAGTGGGTATTTTGTGGGCATTTTTTGATGAATTTTTTATTTTAAAAATTCTTTGGATTTCATTAACTCAAATATTACTAAATAATATAAGTAATTATATTATTAAAATATAATTATTCTATTAAATAATAATAGAAAATAAAATATTATTATTAATTATTATTAATAATTATGTACTGTTTCTTCGGATTTTAATGGGGAATTCATAATATAGGCGTTGGCGTGTTCATAAATTAGGCATTGGCGTATTGGGAATTTTTGAGAAACTAATTTATTTTATTTATATCATACATTTCACGGACTTTATTTTTATTCATTTATCAATCAATTCATTTATCAATAAAACAATTTATCAATAATATTCATTTATCAAAAATTAATTCATCATTATTCATTTAAAAAATATGAGATCAAAAAATAAGAAGGCAAATGCAAACCAATTCATGGTAGAATGTACTAATTCTATTAGCTTATAGCTGGCTTTGAATTTATTGTACAATAGTTCATTTAGCCGAACAAGCTCAATAAGTGTCTCGTCGTCCATTTCTTGGTAAATATAAATTGAAGTGAAAGCTTCATGTGGCCACTCACTTTTAGTTGTCACTTTGTTCGAATTTGAGAGAATTTTTCGAAACGTAACCAAATATCAAAATGATTTTGATATTGCGGGGGGAAATTCTCACAACCACACAAACTGCATGTAGCTTATGAGTTTTGACAGATGAGTTTCGTGTTCAATAAAGAGCGAACGTACGACTAATCAGGCCTTAAAATTGAAGCAATAAATTCTCGCGGAAATATACAAAGCGGAACGTTGGCATACATTGTTTGTACAAAGCCAGTAAACAGGAGAAAAAATCAAATATTGATGAACAGTAAGCTAAAGAGTACCCTCTGCGATTGGTGGAAAATATTGAATTTAAAAATTCACTGCAGTGTTATGTCTTCCGTATGAAGTTGTGCAGCAGTGTTATGTCCACAATTGTACTAAAGTTGGAGAAAAGCAGTGTTATGTCCACAATTTAAAGAGTGTTATGTCCAAGGCAGTGTTATGTCCACAATTGTACTGAAGTTGGAGAATGAATGAATGAGCTTAAATATACAAAGCTGCAGCATTCTGTATTACAACATATGCTTGGACATCTGGGAATAATAAACGTTTTGTCGATATCATTACTCATTTTATCGATAGCGAAAATTTTATATTGTGTTCCAAATTGCCTTCTTCCATTGAATTCAATGAGCGCCATATCAATCAAAATTGATGTGAGCTTTTGAAAGCAGATTTTTAAAAATGGGACATTGAAGACAAAATTGGAGCAATTGTTAGCGACAATGCTGCCAACATATTGCTTGCAGTGCAGGCGGGTGGATCAAATGGATGCTTTGATCATCTGTTCAACCTTGTGGTACAAGCTGCACTTCAACAAGTTTTGGTTGTTATTCAAAAAGTCACATGCATTGTAGAATTTTTAAAAAAAGATTGTCCGAAGCCTTTGCAAGCTGCGTGAAGTTGAAAGGCAAATGGATATGTACATTTTAAAGTTGAAGCAATATGTCGCACACGCTGGTATTCAACATATACTATGCATGAACGGATTTTAATAATAAAAATTTCGGTTATTGCAACAATTGCAGAAATTAAAAATGACTTGTCCCCCACCGGTGAAAAATGAAAAGAGGTGGAAGACTCGATTTCTATATTGAAATTTTTTGTGAAGTTTCCATAAATATTTTGACCGAGTAGAATATCAGCTTGCCCTAGGTAATCGTTTATCGCCAGCTATTACGTTAAAGTATAGGCCAACATTTAGCAAGTGTTGAAAGTTGTGGACGTTCCCGGAACGTGAAGAAATGTTTGGGTGTAATCCAAGAGTAGCTTCGACGGCGTTTCCATAACATGGAGAAAAACTTCTTGTATGCTGAATCTACAATACGGGATACCCGATTTAAAAATATAAGTTTTCGTGACACGCAAAATTTTAAAGCGTGCTTTGAAGCATTAAAGACGAAGACAGCAAGAGTTCAAATAGATGCGATACCCAAACTTGGGGAAAAAGATAACCATCTCTCGCGTATATATACAACCAATTTGGACCAATTTTGATTGCAAATCGCAAATTCAGGTACGGCAAAACCAGTTGCAGCTGGCAGCGTAGAATTAGAAAAATATATAGCTGTGCCCATAATCAGCAGGTTGGACGATCCTCTTCCCTGGTGGAATATTAGAAAAAATGCTCACCCTATTCACTATGTATAAATTGCATGTATGAATTTTTTATTTTTTAACAGTTTAATATTCATAACAGTTAATTACGTACTATCCATTTGGTTATACATAATTAAATTTCTGAGTATACTTTGCGTAAAATAATTTTATTGAAAAGTTCTTAATGTCCTTTTTGCAATTCATAAATAAATACTTAGAGCCAAATTTTTCTGTATTACTTTATAAAATGAAAAATGTATTACTTTATTAAAATTAAAAAATTAGTGATTTTCGTTGGGATTTATATTACTAAATATAAATATACATACCGCACATATCTGGAACAAAAATCAAGTTAAGAGTTCCGGAATAGTTATATTAAATTAAATAAATAGTTCCATGTTCATGAAACAAATGTTAAAGAAACAGTTCCGAACTTGTCCGGAACAAATGTCAAATCTATCGAGGCTATCGGACTGAGAAGAATTTTTCTTTTCCTCATAAGAGACCATGTAATTTTTATTCAAGTAAATCTAGTAAAATTGTGGTTAAAGCATAATAAGTTGTTTCCTGAAATCGCTTTTCAGCGGTTTTCACATTTCAAACTAATTTCTACATAAAAAGTCAAAGTCAAAAATTCCATTAGAAATGTTGTGAAATTAAACGAAAATAATGCCGCAATCGTGATTTGTCGAAATAGACAAACGGGCAGCCAGACAAACACAGGTAGACTATCAGATAGACAAGGCTAAATGGATTCAGAGAATTACTCTGGGCCAGAATGCATATACTCTTCCGTATAAGAAAATAAAGCAAAAACAATTCAGAAGATCTAAAGTAAGGAAAAGGAATCTTAACAATAAATTACAAGGAAGAAACGTAATTTACAAGGAAGTCGATTTCTAAGCGATTTTCATTCAAAAATGATTGAAAAGAATAAGAATTATTTCCTAAATTATTTTGGAAGCTGTACTGAAAATAATAAAAGTTTTTAAAGTTAATGTTTTTTAATGTTCATTGACATATGTGGCAGGAGTTTTGATGCAGATTTTGTTAATATTTCGGCAATATTGGTACGTAGTTCAATCGTTTCATTTTGTTTTCTCGACGACACATTTATCAATCGCCAATGGACAGACACGGAATGCTTATGCTTATGATTGAGTTTACGCTGAGCGGGAATAAAATCCATATTACAAAATTTCACCTAGAATACAAATTCAAATTTAAATATAAAAATGTTGCTCTTAATTTTAATTTGAGGAACGCCGTCAATACATTTTATGAAATTCTGACTAATTTTATCCCAATGATGCAAAGCTACACACACATCAAATTTTGATAAACTTAAGAACATGTGAAATTGTATTCAATTCGTAAATTGTGTTTACAGGTTTATTATTTCAAGAGATTTTTTCAAATTATAAAGAAAATTTTGAAATCCTTTTCAAGATTTACTTCAAATTAGCCAACGTTTATCAAAATTTTCACTGCCACACCCGTCGAAATATTAAAATTAGCCAAGAATTTTTTTCACACTATCACAATTTATTTTGAATTTTACATTTTTGTAAATTTTGTTAAACTAAAGGAATTTATATCCAATTAGAATGAAAATGTGATGTGAATTTGTCATTTATCCAAATTACCAAATATCAACAAAAGCAAGTCTGTAAGTTGTTCTGAAATGTAATACAAAACTAATATAGAAAGCCGGCAACAGGAAAAACTAGAAAGAAAGAACAGAAGTTTGCAACAAGGAGTTTTAATAGAAGAGTACTAAATATAGGATATATCTAGTGCCAAATGTATGTGTAAAAATATAATAAAAGTACGAAAATTTGATAATGAACTCAAATTTGTCTACATAATTTATATATTTTACAAAACAAAATGTAATTAAATAAAAAATTAGAATCAAAATTAAGATTTTATTTAAATAAAATATCTGCCGGGATTCAATTTAAGGTTAACCTTTCGTAGAAGTTTTAATTTTCGAATATCTCGGAATGGAATGGATGCGTTAAGCCAAAACAAATGTTCCAATTATTTATCATTTGTAAGTTAAATTGTTGATAAAAAATTAATAGAAATAATAGGGGTATTCGTGAAACGGCTTATATAGGCGTAAATGGCGTAAATGGTATTTGGCGTAAACCGCGTTAAAAATTTTGTATGGAAAATTATTTACGACATTTACGCCTTGATTAAGTGGTGTAAATAAAGGAGTAAATGTGTAAATATAAACAACCCTGGGGTGATTATTTATTTCTATTATTTCTGTACGGCATTTTGCTCCAAATATCGAATAAGTTTTTGTTTTTCACTTAACTTGGGCATCTTGAATTATTTTCTGTATTGATAGTTTTTTCTGTCAGCTGTTTTCGATTTACAATGAAAACACAGTTGTAGTTTCTGAGGTGCCTTCATGTTCAGCGCAGGCGTAAATATATTTTTTACGGCGGCGTATTTTTACACCATTTTTCGAATACCCTTAATGTTTTCACTGAAAATGGTCAACAATATTACTGTGAAACCACAACCTGGCAGCGGCAGCGGCAGCTACGTGAAATTTACACAGGAGCTCATGGGAACAGCTAGCTGCCGGGCATCGTCAGCAAAATTAAAATCTATTTCGTCAGCAAAGCATATTCTCTTTTTCTCTCAAACAGAGTTGCCAATTTTTGACAAAAATCCTAGAGAATTTCTAAAATTGTAATAGAATTATAATAGAATGTAAACAAAACCCGAACAGAATTCACAACTAAATGAAGAAAATGTGAACAAACAAATGACAGATGCCGCTGTCGATGCCACTGCCACATATAATCCGGGCAGCTCGTGAGAGAGCGTTACTGCCGCTGCCGCTGCCAGGTTGTGGTTTCACAGTTATGCTGACGCACGTTTCGATAATGCTAACGAAAATTGACAGATCGAATTACGAAGATAACTTAAAAGAAACAAAAATATCGAATTACGAAAAGGAAAACATTGAAAAATGTAATTGAAAATTTAAAATTATGGAGATATAAGATTATAAAGTCCCCGCGCTATACATTGACTCAAAGTTGACGCGTCTCCAGCATGAACTAATTAGGACAGTTGCGCTGGAAATTTATATCAAGTTGAACCCTTCATATCATCGAAGTAAAAGGGCTATGAATACCCAAAGTACCTAACTAAAAACTATTTATACCCAAAAATTTCAAAATAACAGCAATATCAGCAGAAATTATCAGGCAATCACTACTGAACCATACCAGGGAACACTTTTTACAGACACTTACGGAAAACCATATTAAGCAGGAGAAAGTTGGTGATGCTCTGCAAATGGGATTATAACAGGTGAACCATCACGAATTCAGACAATCCATCGATGAAGAAGTTACCGGTATAAATATGTTCGTGATACCACTTCTGCCCTTAAGATTGTACGACATTACCCGTATGGCAGAATATCCAAAACCATCGCTGTCAGCAAGTGTTTCACAAATTACTGAGAATTTGTTGATTGTTGTCGCCGGAAAAACTTATTTATCAAAAGGAAGCAGAGCCGTGGTGAAAGAGAGAAATGCCTTATGCCGTTATTACATTGCAATAATTTGGGTGGCTAACTGTAGAAACAGAATCACTGCAGCTGTGCAGCTCAGCTCATAATTTACACATAAGCTTATGGAGCTTCACAGCTGCACAGCTGCGCACCTGAAATAGAATCGATTCATTTTTTCTCTCAGCTGCAGTGCTTACGGCTCTTTCTCCCAAAAAAAGTAGTGCCTACCTTTTACTGAAAATCCCTTAATATTCATTGAGTGCTGAGAGTCAAAAACATATGTTTCTGACAAACAAAAGAAAACGAAAAAGAAAAAAATTAAACCAAAACTAAAATTCTAAAATGCATAGCAATTTGAAGGAAATACTCGAAGCGATGAGTGGGCAAATAGCGAAGAGTGTTGGAGGATCATTTGGCTACAGTTTTGACCGTGGCAAGCCAATCGATCCTAGAATTTCGTTCTGTTTTGGAGTAACGACGCTACAACAGCAGCTGCAGCTGTTGTGCAGCTCATTGCGTTTAAATGCGCAGCTGGAGAGAGATGCAGCTGCACAGCTGCAGTGATTCTGTTTCTACAGTAATCTGGGAGAAAAATTAATAAGTTTTACTCTCTCGTCAATTTTGATTTGTCAAATGCCAAATAGTCACGTACTACTTTTTGGGAAAATTTTTGTGCTAAAAAAATGCGAGCAACTAGTGAATTCTATACAATGATATTTTATTTATGAAAACTACGTTTTTTTTCTATTAAACGTCAATACAATTTTATTTCACCACACTATTCCTCTCGGCTGCTTAAAGATCGGCCTCGCCGACGACAATTTCATTTTAATGGCTTACGCCGTAGGCCGGTCGGCATATCCATCCTCTCACGAGAGAAATACGATTTTGTGAAAATTTACAGATTTGCATGGGAAAACAAAAGCAATGCATTGAATGGCCTTTCAAATGATTGCAATTTAATATCGGCGATAATCTCACAGACTTGCAGTATTTTTGTGCATTATAGTTCCCGAGGGGGAGCGCATTTTGTAGTTAATTTGCTTCTTGTGAACCAGTTTTTCTTATAGTTCATGGTAAAATAAATGTTTCATGATTCCATGGAGTTAGAATTGGGTAGTTTGTGCTAACGTAAATAAACTAGTTCAATTGAACTATTGCCGAGCGTAATATGAGCCTGTACGTTTTTTGATAATTATATAGTTAATTTAGTATAAAAAATTAATCATTAATTAACAAAAAACTTTACGGCAGAAGACGACATATTACACACCGTATTTATCACACGTCCGATGCCAATCGAAGAGACAAACGAACTAAATTAACTATACCTTCTTAGAACGAACTAAATTAAGTATACGAGAATGCTTGAAACGCGGGTGAATTACACAACTACTTGTATCGATGGAGAGCTATGACACTATCAGTCGATAAACTATTGACCCAGTGTAAAATTGGCATTCTGCGAATTGGTATGTTAAGCGAATAAACAGAAGTCCGCTAAAATAAGTTGCGAATACTTTGTCAGTAGAAGTTTGACAGAGACTGAACATATATAGTCAATAGATGGTATTACTTTCGTTATTATTTATTACTCTCATTATTTTACTTCAGGAGTAATGTTTCCTAAAAATGAGGAAAGGGGACGGCTTAAGGCGTCTCTTCCGCCAACCGATGGAAAATACATCAAGCCGAACATGAAACTTAGTAGGATGTGGGCGTAGACGTAAATGGGCAAAAGGAGTGGTTTTGATCCAAAAGAAATTATCGCGCCTATTATCACAATTTTTACAATTTTTACAAAAAATTAAGACAACTTTTTTCAATACTGAATTAACAGCAGCGATAAATTTTGCTTTGTAAATAGTATCAGCGTTATTAACTCGTAATCGCACTTATACTACTATGTTCTAGACGTCCATACGCATATTTTACCCATCCATACGCATTTACCACTTCGGTCAATTATCTATCCGTCATTTTTTTGCAATCTGCACGAGAAACTATAGCAAATTAACAACATTATAATAACTTATGCGCATTATAATATAGGCAATTTATAGGGATTAGGCAATTTCATCGCTTAAGTTAATTTCGGGTGAAACTGAGAATATTTGCTTAATTTCGCCCTACAAAAGGGTGCAACGCATTAAAGCAGTCGTGGTAGGTGTAGAAAAGTATATATACTCCTACTAATGATAACCTCCTGATTTAGCCATATCCACCGGCGTGTGTGTCTCTCTGAACAAAGAAGATCCAAGTTATTGACACGAAATATTGCAAATATTCTTTGTCATACTTTGTTTGTGGTTGAAAATGGGCAAAATCGAACCAGATCTACGCTTACTTTTCAGAATCAATTTGATTTAAGAAATATTAAGTGAAGAATATTTTGGTCTGTAGAGCAGATATAAATCTGCTTTTATACTCCCACAAAATCCTCCACAATCCTCCCACAAATTTTTCAGTACTGTTGAAAATCGGGAAAAGTACACAAGTGCACACAAGTGTTTACGAGTTAAATCCTTTTTTCGGCTAAGATTTATAATGGCGATATCAATTCCAACATATTCACGTTAGAGCTGTTATATTATTGTTGTTGTGATAGTATATTACATATTATTGTTACATTTTAGTTGCTAGAAAGCAACCTACGTCCGCATGCATTTTCCGCACCACCCAATGGGTTATGCACATATAGGACGCCCCTGGAGGCTTATTGTCAACTATATAATTACATATGCTCGCGTAATTTAAAAGAAAATGGAAATCTCAAATTGAAATTATGTAAAATCCAAAATTTCCAGGCTCCCCCACATAAAATTTATGCTTACCAGCTGCAATTTTTTTATAAAAGGATCAATCTCTACTTTAACTAAATTATACTATAATTAATGTAGTATTATCATATTAATATATTATAATACGATATCATATATTATAACCATATTTATTCATATACATAATTCTGTCCCCATTAACTTGTTATATATGTTACAATCGTTAATAATTATACTCATTCTTAATATAAATGATTTGAACTTATATTTTATCTTATTTGATTAAAAGTACAAATTGAAGCAAAAGAATTTGGAATGAATAAATTCGTACTAATTGAAGATGGAACACAAAGGGCCAAATCAAATTGCTAAGCATTTAATTGCTTAGAATTCAATGTACAAGCAATATGTACGGGGGTTTGAAAAACATCGTATTCTGAAGGAATCTTCTAAAGATGTGGCTAAACCACAGAAATTGGGAGATATAGTATGATGTATAGACATTTGCGAACACCTAACTGAAAATATTATGTGAAATGCGAAGTATTTTGCTTTTACTCTATGTGTGAAATATATTACCTTAACAATCTATCTATTTCCTTATGGAAACAAGCTTATTATAAGGAAAGGCACACCTCCCATAATTTACCTTACCATGTCTTCCATTTGTTTCCTTATTCTGTAACCTGCAGGATACTAATGGCGTGTCGAAGTACATGTTTGTTGTACCACGTTGTTGCAAACATCGCAGTATTCTGGATCTAGGCCTGATCGGTCATTTTGCCAACAACAGTAAAGACAAAAGCAAATTTTTTTCATATCGTCATGATCGTCAGAATCTAACGCCAGTTAATATTGATATGGATGGACTTCATGGCGCTAAATGCTTTTAGCAAATTTTTTTCTTGGGCGAAAAGTTAAAATATGCAAAATATGCGAAAGTTAAAATACGCACCCACAGCTCCAGTCATCCTTTATTTTTCCTTTTATTTTTCCATTTTCGACTTTATAAAGAATTTTTTCAGTAATTTTTTCGCCACGCTGTCATAGAGTTATTTCCTCTGCCGTTTATTCCTCTGTCTTCTAAATCCATGTTATTAAGTTGTAACTCAATTTCGACACATAATTGCGACAGTGATAAAAGAGTTTCTTCCGCATCGCTTTCAGCTTCTGGAGTGAGCATCAGTTTACATAATTGTTTTTAATTTGCCGTAGTCTGTCTCGTCATGAACATAACAAATTACGTCTTGAGTGACCCTAGGATTTGCTTCACTATATTATGCTTAAAGTGAGGTACGCATAATTTGATGACGACATAGCCCTCTAAACTGTCCTGCCTACGTACAATCAATTCGTGTATTAAATTTATATAACCTATAAGTTTTACTTTATTCGACGCAAGGTAACCTGCATTTAAAAATGTCATGCTAAAATCAGACACAAACGTGGTAAATATTGGCCAAGAGCTTAATTCAATAAATTTTCCTCTAAAAGCGAGTGCGAACATGGAATGAAATTTTGGTTGTGCAATCATGCTAGTCTCTCTGTTATTGCTAAAGACGCTCTGATATTGCATTTATCGCTCTTTTAACTATGGCACAGTAACTAATTCTGGGTTCAGCTTCAGGCAAATCTCTCACAATTATTCCAATGGAATCGCTGTGCCCAATCACATTGCCGCTTTCTGAGTATAATTTAGCACATTAACTTGTCTTTGGCTGAACATATGAGCATACAGTTTCCTCGAAGCAGACTGTGCATATTTATATTTCCGTTTTTCTCTCTTCATTCATTATTTTCCAAAAAATTTTCCAAGGAGGCGATGACTTTCTCTCCTTCTCTGTCATCCTGCGTAGGTAGAGCACACAATCCGCAATCTGTTACATCTGTTTGCAGCGTGATTGTTTTTGAAAAATCCGGGCAAGCCAGCATCGGTGCATCCGTGAATTTCTGCTTCAGTATGTCGAATGCGTATTGATGTTGTGTAGTCCAGCTCCACCGTTTACCTTCCTTGAGCATGCTGGTGAGGCTGCTAATTCTGCGAAATCGGGTACAAAGCGTCACAATCAGAACGCAACTCCAAGAAATCTGATAAGTCCCTGACATCAGTTGGTGGTGTTTGCTCCTAAACAGCTACGACTTTATCTGGATCGGTGTGCATCCCTTGGCGACTAAGTATGTGTCCTGGGTGTTAAATCTTCCCTGAAAGGCTCACATTTTTCTTTGTAGGACATTAAATCTTGAGCTGGTAGACATCGAAACACTTAATTTTTCCATCTTGCAGCGTTTCCCCAACCATTCAGTCTAACGCTCTTTGGAATGTTGTAGGTGCCGAATGCAAGCCAAATGGCATTACACACCGTTGAAATAGTCCTCTTCCTGGAACTGTAAATGCTGTATATTGTTTACTCTCTTTGCTCATGGGTATTTGCAGTTAACCTGAAGGTCATGGCTAATAATGCACTTTGCATAACATAAACGATCTAGAATGTAATGTATTCTTGATAATGGATACGCATCAGGAACTGATCGTGCATTCAACTGTCAATTTCAGTTCCCATTTTCCTTCACCAAAAGGATCGGTAAACTTTGTAAGAAGGGCTATTTCTCGCTAAACTATATAAAAATGGTTTCTCTATAGTTTGATGTGACCCTTTTCCAACAACTCCTCTATTTCTTTACTTGTTATCGCCTGCATTTCTGGATTCTTGGGATAATACCTACGCTTTATTGGTCTGTCGTCCTTCGTTACGAATGTATGCGAGGCGATGTTGCTCTATTGCTGCCTTAAGCACCTCCGTAGTGTCTTCTCCATAATCAGTATTTTTCTCTTCGTCTGATTTTCGAAGCGTTGGACATGTTATTATTTCCTGCGTTGGTGTCCCAGTCTCCAGAGTTATAGTTTCTCCACCACAGCTAATGTAGCTCCAATGTTGGTGGGAAAGCCCAAACCAATTATTACGTTTTCCGTGGCATCCCGAAGTGTCAACAGTTGCATTTCGCATTGTGCCACACCCAATCGTATGCAAATATCCATAGCATCTTCAATCAAATTAATAGTTCCGTCAGCCATTTTAAATTTCAAGTCGGTATTCACTAGCTCGCTGACTATCATCATTATGTCTGTCGCTGGTTAAGCTCTTGGAGGCTGCTGTATCAATCGTTGCAGTGATGAGTTCCTTTTTTGCCTTTCCGCAGCATTCCAATGCCTCATTTACTTATTCACCGCATTCCCATCAAAACATTCCATTCATTGCGGCAGTTCCGTCAGAAATGGCCACTTTTACGGCATTTCCAGCAATTCGTGCGTGAATCTATTCTTGTTCCGACAGGTACCGAATATGTCATTCGAATTGACTCTGGCAGGTGCCGGAATTGAGTTGGAACCTCAAGCGAGGTTTCGGGCTCTTGGCGAATTCCTTAAAAGTAGTCTGTGAGCGTTTTTAATTAATCCGATGTTGATAAATCGCTTCTTTAAATATATAGAAGATTGTCCCGCTGACTATTTCTATATTTTCTTTGCAACTTTTTTATTAATGTCCGCATTAATGCTTGCAGAGCTAAGACGTATATTTTATATTTTTCTCAAGTTTCCTGTACTCTCCTTCGCATATTATTCTACATCGATGGTAAAAAAATTTCAGTAGTCTCGCTTAAACAATTCCAGGTGGACCAACCACAGTTATTGTTTCGAAACCAGTTGAGAGCTTCAAAGAGGGTATTGGAACGATTTTCCGTTGTCCATCTTCAAATTTGGTTTGGAGACTATTAGAATTTATTTAAAATAAAGCACAAGTTATTTGGATTGATCGTTTTATTAACTCTTCATATGAACAACTTGTCACTTGCAGAGACTTGGGACGAATGAAAAATAAGAAAAATTTCATTTATCAGGTGAACTCTTATCTCTTCGAAAACAAATGGATGAAATACCGATCTCAACGACCTAACGGGTCTTCATATCTTCGACCAATATTTTCTGCTGCTTGTAACAGGAATTTATCAGATATTACGTGTTGCGTATTATTTTAAATAAGAATTCTTGTACGTTTAACGCACCTCAAAAATATATTGGGCGTTACGTTTAACATTTCTTCTCATAAATAACTTAAACCTATTTGACCTCTCAAAAATAAAAATATCATTCCAGGTAACGGCTTTGTCAAAATAGAGGCTGCTTGCTTATCTGTAGAAATATACTCAACTTTGATTAATTTATTTTCAACCTGCTCCCTTGAAAAATGATAATTAACATCGATATGTTTTGTGACATGAAGGATTACTAGCTGTGCTTATACAACCTTGATTGTCCTCATATATTATAATTGGTTCTTTCAAGTTAATTTTTATACTATTCATTAACCACAAGGCTTCTCTAACTGATTCAAACATTGCCATATACTCTGCTTCAGTGGATGAACGTGCAACAGAGTTTTGTTTCTTTGTATTCCAACAAATTAAACACGATTCGAACATTTGAAATAAGTAACCAGTAGTGCTTTTTCTATCATTCTCACTTCCACCCCAATCAGAATCAACACAGCCAACAAACATCTGTTTGTAGTTAGAGTTTTTACCTGAAATACCAATTTCAGTGTAGAAGAAACTTTAAGATATCTTGAAACTCTTTTGAGACATTGCTACAACTATTTATTGTTTTTTATTACTGTATCGGCTCAATATTTTGCTGTACTTAAATAAGGTCTAGTGCACAACATAATATACATTAAAGAGCCAATTAAATTACGGTACGGTGCATTACAGTTTTCATCTGCATTCAATGCCTCATAATTGAGTCTACTGGGAAGAGGAGGAGGAAACTAACTGGTTTACAATCATTCATTTTAAATTACCTTAAAATAGTTTCATTGTAATCAGACTGACTCAAATATATCGTATTATTATATCTTTTGATTTTTATTCAAATAAATCAGTCATTCTAAATTTACTTATTAAATATCATTTAAAACCTGTCATTGTTTCAGTATCTCCTGTTGCTATTATTAAGTCATCCATATATAATAGCACATATAGATTTTTATGCATATCACCCTTATATAAGAATATAAATGCAACGATCTACAGCTGAGTTTATAAAACCGATTTTCTTCAAAACTTGTTCAAAAAGTTCAAACCAACATGTTTGAGCCTCCTTAAGTCCATAAATGGCATTGTTTAATTTGCAGACAATAGATTTAGAACGATAAAACGACAATAGATTTAGAATTTGCATAAAAATGTCCTCTTTTAACGTGCCATTTAAGAAGACAGTCTTAACATCAATGGTGAACTTTCATATTAAATTGGTTTGAAAAAGATAGAATACATCGAAAACTAGAAATTCTTGCTATAGCAGCAAATGTTTTGTCATAATCAATTAAGCACTCTTGTGTGAAACCACGCGCAACAAGCCTACCTTTATATCTATTTGGGTTGCCTAATCCATCATACTTTAGTGAGAAAACCCATCTACGGCTACCTATATCTTTATTTTGAGGTTTAGGTTTAGGTACAGGTCCTCATTAATTGCTTCTTTCCGAAATAATCGATCCTTTCTCTTTTTAATCTCTTCAAATTAATTTTGAAGGTTTGTGCATTCCTAATGCAACTATTAATCACCGAATTATCTTCTTTGTATGATATGTTTGATCGATCCCGTATGGTGCATTCAGTCTAGACGTAACGTAAAGTAACGTGGCGGCTGCTTCACGCCAACCTGCCTTATCGCGATCAATGCAAACGATTAGACCAGACCTTGATGGACGTACGAACCTATTGAAATTTAGTTTCTCTGCGTCAAGCTACGTCCGTATTTCAGACAGCTATTTCTGCTCCTTATGCTTCCTACATAAAACATATGGAATAGAGCGAGATAGTAAAATGATTTCTCTACCATGTATTACAACAAATAAATAGCAGAAAATAAATGTAAAATTCAAATTATTTTGAAGTGAAATAATTCTTGAAAAGTTAAATTCGTAGTAAAAATTTATTGCACTTCTTTGAGAAATGGATGAACAACAATGGGGAAGAAATTGGAGTACCAGGTAGGTCTTTTGATGAATATATCCCATAATATCCACTATACATTTTTCTTAGTGACAGGGCAATTATGGGCCAAACAATGGACAGTACTTAAAGACCGATTTTCCCGCGAATGTAGGAAACTAAGTGCTCCTTCAGGCAGTAGTGCTTGCGCGGATTTCTACTTTTTTACTACAATGCGTGATGTGTTGCCGAGTACAACTATGTCAAACAGTTGAGAGGAAGACGGCAATACAAGATGGGAGAGAACGGGTCAAATAACATTGGTAAACTTGGATAAGCACATTATTTATTAATTGTGCCAAATAAGAAAACAGCAACATCTGTTTTCAAATAATTTCAACGCATAAAAACTAATTTCAACGCATGATTTATTGTATTGTGTTTGTTTGATTGGTTAATCTATGAATATAATACAATTTAAAACAAGTCCAGGAAATTTTTGTATAATGAAAATAAATATTAATTTATTGAATATCTTTAATCGGAAGAGATTTTCTTGTGATTGTCATGAATTCATTATTGGCTCGTCATAATAAAAATGTCGTCCGGGGTTCTTTGGAGTTTCAACTGGTGGCAAAATATCCCATTCAATGAACGGGTAGTAGTTTCGGAAAATTAAAATGAAGGGCCTCCCACAGATACATTGATGAAACAGGCAAATGTGGAAAAATAAGTGTAAATTTTAAATTAAATACATTTTTTATATGAGTAATTACTGGCGAGTGCCAGTTCTTATAGAAAAAGTTATCGCTAAAGTCACATTAATGTGATATGACTCATATAAATTAATTATTTTGAGAGGAAGCAAACGTACACCTCTGCAATCCATAGAAAATGTGTCCCAAAAGTGAGCTCTAAATCCTCCCGTGCTCCTCGATTAAATTAACCTTTATTCCTTGCTCTCCATATGGACTTCGATATCGGCCTCTTTTGCTTTCAAAATATACCCATCAAAAGCAAACGCAAAAAATTAATAATCTAAAAATCATTGCATGATTTTTTGCCTCAAAAAGACTAACTGATGCAACAAATGTCACAGACACGCGATAGGTGCATACAATGGTACGGAGGTTTTGTCATATTTTTACACACAAATAAATAAACACACATAATTCCTATCCATCCTATGACTAATATCCTGACAATCCTATGACTTGTGCAAATACAAACAAATTAGTCCTTATTAGCTTTTATACTAGTTGTTGTTGCCTGTTTGTTTGATACTGTTTAACATTGCTGTTTTGAGTAAATCGTGAAATAAGCAAGATTAATGTGATTACAAGGAAATCGCTAACGCCAGACGGCAGCGACAATAACAGGATCATCAGCATCACGCAGCGTGATAGGAATTCTTGTAATTGAAAAAGTGTGCAAAAATGAAAGGAAATATTAAAAGCAAACTCAAGTAAATTCAAAGCCTGAAAGCGCATTTGTGACATTTGTAAAGACCTCATACATGGCCGACTGTCCCTCTAACCACGCTCGTCGCACAGGCAATACGCAGACACCCCGCTATTTATTCGCTTTGAAAATGTTTTGCATGAATTCAAGCGCTGGACGTTGTTACTGATCAAAGGGTAAAAGGGCACCCACCCAAACACACGAGTGACCGCAATAGGAATTGAAGAGCATGTAGGATGAACGGACGGATACATCCATTGCAAACATCAGTTGGAAAAATATCCATCGTAGCGCATGAAATTATTGAACAACAGAAAGAAACTAAGATGAAGCTTTTTTACAACAACAAAAACCATATCTCTCATTGTTGTAACAATGGGTTAAGTATGGGTTTTGTATAAGTTATAAATGGAACACCGACGAAACCAGTTGAACAAAGATGGCGTCCACTTTTGCGCCGATTATCTCTCACGTGCCTCACCTATTACTTTAAAGCTTACACATTTCTGATTTTGACTACTTCTTCCTTCCTGCATTTTTAAAGGCGCAAAGGAAATTAAATCATTTGAAAAAATTATTGCGGAAATTATTGTGTATTTGATTGTGAGATTTAATAATGAGTGAAGGTGGGTCATTTTCGGAAAATATGGAGTAAAATGGACTTACACCTTCTTCAAGATGTAGTAAACCCTCTTCCCATTAAAACCCCGGATATGGAAATACTACTTAGTAAAGCCGTTGCCGTTGAAAAATATTTCGGCCCAAGGTTTTAAGCTACCACCGTTCACTTGTTTTTCAGGTAAACATTGTTTCTCTCGTTCTTGAATTTGCTCTTATTAAAGCTTGCCTTACTCTAGTATCCTTTATAGCCAAAAAATAACAACATTATTCGAATGCCGAGCACAGGAATGGAACACAGGTCATTCATAACAAATATACTTCTTATACTTCTTGTAACTAAAATATGTTCAGCTGGGTTAACCAGACAGTTAACATCACAGGTGCCACGCATTTGGCCACGAAAATATTTATTTATCAATATTGACACATAGCTCACTAAAAACGTGTATGTTTTGAATTTGCATTTTTTAAAATATTTACATTGTATATACCTTTTGTAAAAATTACCAGTGCGCAGAAGATTAACCAAAACTTAAGAGATTGTTATAGACAAGTATATATGATGATTGTATTTAGATATGATATGATATGATCTATTGTTTTTATGTGATGTGATTTTGTTTTATCACATTTTTATTATAAATCAAAAAATTTTACCGTTTAAATTTGTCTCGAGTCTAAGAAGACTGAAATATATTTTAGCGTAAATATTTTTATTATGAAAATTCTTACCAATTAATTATACGTTTGCAATTGCTTTTGAAGTTATAACAATGAAAATTCCCCACGTTGTTTAGAGAGCTTTTAATTTCAATCGGAATAGATAATTGTGTCCCATTCCACTGAAGTGACATGTGTCAATGAGATGGGCTTCGACATTTGATGTCCTTAGTCCTCCGTCCTCAGAAGACGCCCTTCTCGTGCTCTTTTTATCAACTAAAAAATAATTATAATATTTTTAGATTATAATATTTTTCTGCCTTTTGCAATTCTTCCTGCATTTGGCAAGGTGGAGATAACATGATCCTAAATCGAGATTATTAAAGAAATGACGCCGGTGCAATTATCGGTGAATGTGGTCATACATCAACCAGAAACTCCAGAAATTGAATTTTATAGTCATTTCAAAATTGTTATTGCCTTCGTAACGCACGTTTCTCCACCCGGCGGTTCGTTCATTACCTCCTGAGCATATTGCACCATTCTTGTCATCATAATTAGCGTAAATAACTTTTTGCTTGCTTTCAAAATATTCTACTTACGAACTCATTAAGATTATGCATCCCGCAATTCATAGACATTCCGACCAAGCCTTGCGTTGACCTCCCCCAACTCGGCTGCCGGTAGCCACATACCGGAAGAGGCTTTAGATGGTGCCTCGATCGCTTACCTGCGAGGAAGTCCTGCTCCGCCTCAGGCTTCCATAGGTACATATATGGTGCAACAGGGCAAAGTTGCAGCCGTGGTCGTTGGTTGCCGATATAAAGGTATTCATAGTGTCTACCTAGCAACCCCGAATGTGGGTGGGCCCACCGTGGACTTAAGCCAATCATGGCAGGCGTCCACGTAAAACACATGGCAGAAATCTAGCCTTGCGTTCTCTCCTCTTTTATTGCCTTCACTAGATTTCAGGACACCCACCTGCATTTCTAGGACAGCTTGTAGGGCCATTGAACCTATATCTTCTGCTGCTTTATGAATTCAAGGATTACAACTGATTTCTTTTCCGGTTTGTGTTTGCATTTGCGTTCATTTCTTCGACGACTATTGAAAGAGTACACATATTTTTTCATTTTTTTAAGAAATTTGTATCCAAATCTACTCCATACAAACACGTGTATTTTGCCTCTTCCTTCTATTTTCTTCCTCTTCCACTTCTCGAGCAAAATCAATGAACCAAAGCAAGTCAGCGACAGCAACAAGAGTATGTGGTGATATCCATTAAGTGAAAAATTTCACCGGAAACTAAGCAGCAGACGTGTCTGTACGTGAATGTAGGTAAGAAATTAAAAGAAATATGACTTTTATAAAATGCGATCAATATTTCCTTTAATTAAAATTTATTTGGCACGATGTGTTGTAGGATTCGCATGTATTTTGGAATTTGAACTACCGAAAAATTACTCTCCCACAGTAGTTAGAAATTGAAATCCATCGAAATAGAAAGCTATAACTTGTGTCCAGGTGGGATGTTTTCAATGCGGTTTCCGGTTTTGAATACGAAAAATATTTAGAATAAATTAATAAAATTAATAAAATGTGTATAAAAATTATTAATGTTTATAAAAAAACTATGCTTAGTATTTATATCAAAGCACTTCTTGCAACTAGTCACAAGTGTGAAAAACATATAGAGGTTGTAGAAATAAAGAATTTGCCTGTAGCTGCTTTTATCAGGTAAAATAATCGAAACAAGCCAACGAGAGAGTAAACCTATCTAAAATTTATATTGATTAGAAGGAGCAAATCTTTTGTAAGAGATTAATTTTAAATTTTCTTCAAATTGTTGCAAAAGAAATTGAATTTTTAGACAAAATATTAATTAAGCGCGATTTTGACGTTTTAGACATTTTTCTTCCCGTCTGTGGCCTTGAAGCGGGTAATTTATAACAGACCATATTAATGTCGTGATAAAAAATTATTTTCTCATGTTTGAGAAAAGAACATGAACGAAAGAAGAATGTTTCTCCTTTTCAAAAATTTCGATTTTCTATAATTTCGACGTCTCCGGCGCCTTAGGGTATGATTTGTTGTGCACAAGGTTAAGGTAGTTTTTTTGAAAATGTTTTTTGATCAAAATATATATATTTTAAAATTTTTTTACACCAAAACATCGCATGATATAGTAAAAATCCGAATCTCGATATCCTCAAAAATGACGAAGGTATTTTACTCCAAAGCACCAAACACAGACAACTTTTTAAAAGGCCAAAAGGTTAAAATACTCACCAATTTGGTTGAAATTTGCAGATATTACAAACATATTTTTGTATATTTTTTATATTATCAGTTAGTTATCAGTTTTATATTATCAATTATTATAGATATATCAGTTTAAAATTAGTGCAAAAAATTGCGTTGCAAACTTGCAGTAAATAGTAGGTGAGTGAAAAAACGGGAATAAATGAAATTTCACTTTGGTAAGAAATGTTTAGGAACGAGAAAAGCCTGAGGAGTAACCTAGCAATGCAAAGGCTCAGAAACCTGTTGTCATGACTGCCGCAACCTCTGATTGTGTCCTATGACAAATTGCTATCATTTCGATTGTTTTCATTTTTTTGCTATTTTTCGTCTTCTCCTTCTCCTTATCCTTTTTTATTATTCTATAAATTTAATGAGCGTTATAAATTTTTTATATTAATTTTGTGTTTTATTTCTGGTATTGAGGGTATTCTTCTATCTTTTCATTTATTTTGATGATTTAATCTCATTCGTTGTTTTATTTATTAATTCTACGAAATAGTTTTCAGCAAATAATATATGACTTGAAACAAGCGAAACTTACTTGATATATTTGCAGCTGTGAAATATTCAAAAACTGTCTTTTGAAATAAGTTTCGATTACTAAACTATTAATTAGTTGCAAGAATAAATATCACGAATACTAGAAATTCTTATAATGGTTAGGATTAGATTCTCTATTAATGATTGCGACTACTCGATACAACGACGCACGGCTTTAGGCATGAGTTGCGGACTTGACATATTAGTTACGACCAGTGTTTCTTTCAGACAACTGCACTTCGGGGGGCGCTACGGAGATTCGGGGGGAAGACTGAATAAAATGATAGTTTAAATAACATTTAAATAATGGGTTCGGGTTTCTTCGGGGGGGCGCTAGGTCCTCTCCGGGGGAGCTGAGCCCCTCCGGAGAAGTACCTGAAAGAAACACTGGTTACGACATCGCATATAAATCGAGAACTTAACGAATTATTTATTACTATTAATTATTACTAATATATAAATGAATGAAATTATATTTTAGGGGTAGAAATGCCTTGAAGATTTCCAGACAGTTGCAAAACGACTGCAACTCATTTGTTCACAGACATTTCTATTGTAAACCGATTTATATATTTGTGATATAACTGAAATCAGAACTGAACTCAAAGTTCAACGCTTTGAATTCAATTCAAAAACTATAATCATCGTCAGAGTGGAATCGAAATTTAATATCGCAAACTTGAGGCGTACTCATCAACAGAAACAACAACTACAACAATGATATCAGTATGAAAAACAACTAATATGAGCATTTTCCAAAAATCTTCGAAACAAATATATAAAAAATATATATATATCAGTTCCTCTAACACTGTGTACCCCACCCATAACTGTCGTAGAAAAACATTGGAAATATTATTTATCAGAGAAAAGGATAGTTAATGTGAGGACAAATGCTGCCACAAAAACGTTGCATTCGAATTTAGGACACAGTGAGCCTATCCCTGCAGGATATCCTGTATCTTCATGCACGATTAATCAAGCAGATTTGACTATTGTTCAAATGACAAAAAAAAACTAACTGACCAGGTTGAATAACGTACACTTCAAGTAAAACACACACGGACATGCCTGCTCAAATTTATTTTTTTTTTTGAATCAACTCAATTTAATGAATGATCAACACAAACCAACTAGTACTTTTCAAATGGCCAACAGCTTTTCGACATGCTCAGCACAGGGACGATAGCAAAAGAGTTGTGACACGTTTAGTCAGCACCGAATGTATTTACGTAGACATAGAGTTCCTATTACGCCATGTATTCGCATACTCATCGTCCCCATCTTCTCTTGTTATCATTCACGGACTTTCCCCTTTGAGAGATTTCCATCTCATTCTATCGAATGTAGTGGGAAAATTTAATTTTAAATGAAAGCTATTTACCTGAAGCTATGTTTTTCTACGGTGGATTTTAATGCGTCTGCAACCGCATCCGGAGCGTCACCTTCAGTTACGGTTGTGTGGGACGTGTTTGTGTCAAATCATTTTGCATAACACAATCAGGCGCGCATGCAAATTAATCCCTGTTTTCCACACTAGGCCCTCGTCACTAAACCCTTAAATCAGTTTCCAACATCGATTTTAATTAAGCAATTAGTGTGTTGAAGTTGGCCGAGTCCGGAGAGCTTATAGAATTTGAGTTAGGCAGTAAGAGATTCCCCTCATCCATCTTTGTGATGCCGATTTGTAACTTCTGCGACTTGGATCTGCTTCTTGTTTGAAAGAAACATAGCATAACGTAATATTTCAAGGGATATTCGATTAAGTATACCATGCCCGATATTCAGATATCTACAGCTTCAATAGGGAGAACTGCAAATTTTGACAGGTCTTCGTAGATGATAATCACAATTTTCCACTTATCCTAAAATTGTTTATCATCTTTATATATTTAACGTCGTAGCAAAAATTTAAAACCCTCATCGCGTTCACAGCTCTTGAAAGCCATACCGGCGACAAGCAAAAAGCAATTCACGTATACACGTAGTTGCTTAATCAACCAGCTCTAACCCACCTAGTCATCACGAGAATGTTCTGATGAACCAAGTGGACCACAGATGCAACCGGAGGGATCGACCAACTTCAATTGACCAACGTAGTGATACTCACGTCATCTGCAGTCGCACACTTTATCGATACTATCCTTTTTCTCTTCCGCTCTTTCGGTGATTGTACAATAGTGTGTTGGTTCCGACAATTGTTTTTACTTTTGTTGTCCATTGTTCCTGTTTTTTTTGCTATTTACATTGGCGCTGCTTCTGAAACTGCCGTTAGTAAAACATGAACTTTGTGTTGCATAACGAATATATTCCAGAAGATCTATTGTGAAATGCAGAGTGTACTCCAATCAGTTACTAACGTACCCATCGGTACTCACACTCTGACATCCATTTCGATGGCAATCAATTGCTTCTGGTCTGCTGCATGCACAAAACTGTATTCTGTCCACTTCACCGTTCATAGCTTATGAAAGATTCAAGTGTGTTGGTCAAGCGGCGCGGTGAGAGGTACTGAAGTGTACTAATCTGTAATAAGTGAAGATTTTTTAGGGAAAAAAGTGGATGCAGGGCACAAGTTGGTGGGGAATACCGTTGGTATCATTCGTGGGCTGCGTAGTAAAGTGCTTTTGGTATCCTTTGTTTTAATCGAGTTGACGATACGGATTTTTTAATGTTAGTGTTCGGTTTACATTTGTTAGTATTACTTAAACATGTTTTAGTTAAAAAGAGAGCCCTTCATTAGAGATTAAGGGAAAACCAAATAATTGTTTTGGTTTCGGAGGAACCGCATCTCATTTAGGATAAGAGTTGATTCGAAAAGTTGGAATTATATAAAATTCAAGATAAAAATTTCAGTCCAGGAGTCAACAAATGAAGTCAAATCAAATATACACAAGATATACTGTGATTAGTGTACATCTAATTAAAAACGAAAAAGCAATAAAAATTTTTATTATATTCTTCGAACCTATCTTTAAATCGCCACGATTAAATTATCTATTTTAAATTTAATTATTTTAATAACAAAAGCATCAGTAGCTATACTCCCTATTCATGAATAGCCTAGGCAAACAAATGCCTGAATAGATAACAATTTTCCTTTGAATGTAGGTTAGTTAAACAGACACCGCTGAAATAGACTAGCTAGTGACCTATCTAGGGTTGGTTAACTGCCTGGTGGATGATAGGAAATTAGAGAAGCCATGCTATTAAAAAAAAGACAATAATTCTAGAGGAAAGATAGTGGCTTTTTGTGATTTCCCTACTACGAGCATATTTTCTGTCGATTTCGAAAATTGGACCTCTCCGATCGTTCCTAGACAATATGAATCCTTACACACAAAAATATATCGACATAATCACTATAATAACAATTGTTTCAATTTCGTAAACGTTATCGTAATGAAATTCTGGCGAAATAAAATCGATTCCTTCAATATTTATACTCCCCTTTCCATCTCTCAACAATTACTCCTCTTTTACTATTAACTGCCTTTTGTTGGCTTTGTGATTTTTTTATAAACCCTCTTTATTGCTTTTATGAACTTGCATTTATTATTCTCTTACTATTTCTCAAAGTCGTCGTCTTCAATATTTTCACTAGATGTAAAGATATGTTTAAACATATAAAAAAAACATATATTATTTATGTAAATAATTCATGTATGTCCGCAACACCAAAAAGATGAGGAATATAACCGTGGGGTGTGGACGTTGTATAGCGCGCGTATATCATGATTGCGTCTGTTTCTGTGCGCCCCCGCGTGGGCATGTGAGTGTGGTTTTGTTGATTGTTGTTGAGTATCAACGTGGTCGGATGGCACGTTGTATTCCATCTCTAGTCACATCCTCAACCATGCCGGTATTGAAAAATTTCCTCCCATAAATTCTCGTTGTCTCTACTATTGTTATTCATATAAACCGTGAATGCTTCTGTAATTCTCATTTTTGTTATAATTGTTGGTACTGTCAACATTTGCTGTTGATGTTGACTTCGTTGTGTAATTTTTATTCAACATATTGATACGCTTCTTATTAATTACTCCGGCAACAACAGGAACAGCGGGAGCTTTGAAACCACCAAAGAGGTTATTATAGAATTTCTATTAATTAGACAGAGGATTACGGAAATATTGTTGATGATTTTATTTGATTTGTTGTCTCTTTATTTAAAAATTATTTTTAAATGTTTGTCTTTACTGATGTGACGTGCTGACGTAGATGTTTTTATTGTTGATGTTATTATATTCATTGCGATTGTTGACAATGACGCCGACACGTATGTTTACTCTATAAATCATATCACAAACACCAAACGTTGCTAATCGATTGCGTTTCGATTATATGTCAAGGAATTTTTTTAGCAGTTTTATGTTTTCTTTTTTTTTGTATCTTTTAATTTTTGCGGTTACAATAATACACTCGTATTTTATTAACTCTTAATTATTACTTGTTTAGAATGTTTGTTATTATGTTGGGGATGAGATTGCGCGTAGACTGAGTGTCAATTGACGTGGTGAACAAATATTTGGTATACAAAAATGGCATTGCACTAGTTTATATCGAACATCTGAAATGAATTTTAAGCATGGTCCAAGGTGGGCCATGTTCCCAGAATGTGGGCTCTTCCAAAAGAGTTTTCACTACAAAATAAATTATCGCGCCGATCGATAGGTAAATCCTCAAAACGGAATTCGGCATTGCCCGAGGATGGCACCTAAATCCCAAAGAAGTAGCCTTCAATAGTACAGGAGATTTTCTCGAACATATGCTTCCCTCGAAGCTTTTTGTAATGATGGGAGCTCATGAGGGAGCTTTGAGTTAGTGATTTCTTTGGTGACAAAAATCTTTTCCTCAAGTATTCTGCCGTCGTTCCATGCACTGCTTCATCAAGAAAATTACCTTCACTTCCAAAATATTGAGACAATAGTTATCAAGGATTTGAAAACGGAAAACAGATTAACTCTTATCCAATGTTTTTTAAAAAATAACCTTTATCTCATGATAACTATCGCGTTCCTTGTACTTAATATGTTCCAAGTGGTTTAGTTCGTTATTACAGTACATATAATTCATTCTTTTAGTTCATAATACAATATGTTTTCCTCGTTCTTTCGTTAACAAGCTCGGTCTTGTAGTGCCTTTCTACTCATGACTTTTCACTTTTTCTACTGCTCAAAAAGAAACAAATAAACCCAAAATTCAAACGGCTAGCACACAACAAACAAAAAATGCAGAAACAAACAAACGCCCCCACACGCAACTTACGTATCGAAGGTACGTAATGTCGAAAATCATAGGAAATATGAAAAATGCGCACCTATATTTCAGGTGAATGAAAATTCCATTTTTGCAGGCGGCCCGTTCTTTTGAAGTAGTTAACTAGTTTGTGGTTAGCAGTTAGTGGTTAGTTAATAGTTAGGTAGTCCTCATATCTAGTTTTTATTCCCTATTCGTCATACTGAATGTAGCCATCTTTTAACACAATTATTAACCCAATTTAATTATTATCATTATCTTGTCATTGTATTCTCCATTTCTTTGGAAGTTTGGACTATCGCTTTAGCTATAATTACTATTAATCATCATCTTGACTGGATATACGTCATACGTAACGCAGCCTCATCATGTCCTGATGAAGGCCATGCCAACACAACTCGCCTTCAAAAGGCGCAAAACTCATAAAAGCCCTTCGTCAACTGTACTTTATTTACCATCGTAATTTATTCTGCTAATTTTTGATGCATTATATTTTAAATGCATTCTCTCCATCGGTCAAAGCTTCGCTCTCTTTGTCATTGTTTATACCATACTACAGGAGGACTTTGTTTGCTTGATTGCTCTTTATTATGACGATTAGAACTGAATGCAACCGCTCCTGCTGTCTGGACGCTTTCTTCCCCTTGTCAACGTACCCATTATGTTCTTCTAGACGTAAGAATCGCTCCATCATCATTATCATAACCTTAGCCTTGGTTTTTTACTCATTAATTGCAATGCAATGTTTGAATTAATTCGAATGTCATTGTGGCATTTTGATTGTTATTATTGGATGGTCGCTCGCAAGCATAAGCAAATATGAAGGTGGTCACGTGTCACGTTAAATGTAGTGACATGTATGTGGCATTTTGTTGGTATATTTTAGTTACTGTGGCTGTTCCTGTAGCTGTTGCCGCTTTAGGTATAAAACATTTGCTAAGCATCGCTGATTTGCTAACAGCTTTGCACAGAATGTTAGTATATATAAATAAATAAATAAATAAATAAATAAATAAATATATATATATATATATATATATATATATATATATATATATATATATATATATATATATATATATATATATATATATATATATATATATATATATATATATATATATATATATATATATATATATATATATATATATATATATATATATATATATATATATATATATATATATATATATATATATATATATATATATATATATATATATATATATATATATATATATATATATATATATATATATATATATATATATATATATATATATATATATATATATATATATATATATATATATATATATATATATATATATATATATATATATATATATATATATATATATATATATATATATATATATATATATATATATATATATATATATATATATATATATATATATATATATATATATATATATATATATATATATATATATATATATATATATATATATATATATATATATATATATATATATATATATATATATATATATATATATATATATATATATATATATATATATATATATATATATATATATATATATATATATATATATATATATATATATATATATATATATATATATATATATATATATATATATATATATATATATATATATATATATATATATATATATATATATATATATATATATATATATATATATATATATATATATATATATATATATATATATATATATATATATATATATATATATATATATATATATATATATATATATATATATATATATATATATATATATATATATATATATATATATATATATATATATATATATATATATATATATATATATATATATATATATATATATATATATATATATATATATATATATATATATATATATATATATATATATATATATATATATATATATATATATATATATATATATATATATATATATATATATATATATATATATATATATATATATATATATATATATATATATATATATATATATATATATATATATATATATATATATATATATATATATATATATATATATATATATATATATATATATATATATATATATATATATATATATATATATATATATGTTATCATTTGCTTTATTATTCTGAAATATCCTTTTAATCCCTCACACACTTTACTTCACCCACTTTCTGTGAAGTTCATTTTCTTCAGAAATAAATAGTACGAAATAGAATACCCAAAAAACTTATCCTGTTTTCATTCACTTTCACTCCTCTCAACTTTGAAGGACTTCCGTTATTTCGAAACTTATCAAGGCGCGTGCAACCACTATATCATCATCGTCCTTGTCCTGTTTAAAGAATAATTTTAATTGCCTAGAAATTATCCAATCTCTCGAGTGGGCTCGAGATCCCAACGCAAATACGCGTACCCTTAAGCGATTGAAGTATTTTGTAGTAAGGGTTCGAGGTCTTAGGCTAAGGCTCCTTAAAAGTTAATGTATCCCCCAAAAGACTAAACAATAGTTAACCGAAACTTCAGGAATGTAATGAATATAATGGGTATGCCTATGTGATTAGAAAACATTAGAGGCACCTCTAATGAGGACAAAGCTAATGAAATAATAAATTTTGTTGCTTGCTTGCTACAATCCTCACCCTCAAATCTTAAAAAACTTATTTCTTAATTTAATTATTTAAAAAAAATAATCTTTTTTTCTTAATTCCTTTTTTCTTAATTCCTTTTTAAAAAAAGTCAGATTGCTTGAAGCCATTTTTTGATATTCCATCCCGAAAATTTAATGCTCTAATAAGTTTCAGTTCCTCCCGGAGAAACTTGTGCGATCGCTCTTCTCTTAAATTAACCTATGGATCGAAATGTTTTTTTTCGGATTTCGATTATTACTTGTGTTGACGATAGCGGTGCCTTCAACCACGCCTTCTCTGTTTATTTTTCCAATCCCATACTTTACTGCTTCTTGAACCAGCCGCTCTTTCCTTATAACCTTTACTTGTATTTTCTTCACAACCTTTTTTATTAATCTTAACCACTGATTTTTAACGTACTCCGGAAAATTACTCCTTCTTAACACATTTTTTGTACACTAAAGAGTAACTCAACATTTTTTTGGAACGAGAACAACACCGAGAACATAAACAGAAAACAACTTCTTTAATTCTTCTTCTTCTGTAACAACTTCTCCTATAATTCCGACCAACTAATGATTTTTCGCAGATTTGAGCTAAAATATAACACCATCTCATGTTTTGATTTTCTTCGATATTATTTGTGACCATTTCTCAGGTATTTTACACAAATTTGCATTTGCGTTCGTGAGAAATGTACCAATTTTGATAAATACTGCAGAGGGCACCAGATAGTACACGCATTGATAAGCGTTAAACAACACAGTATAATTGTGAGTAGATTCATTTATTGATTTTCCACTTGATAGTTTTCTTAGGTCTGGCGGTCGGTTGCCATTTTGTTCATTGAATAAATGCTTTTGATGGTAGATGTGCCGTTTTTGTTTGGAGGGTGAACATCATGCAGAAATAGAAACTTTAGAAAATAAAAGAGAAACAACGCTATTTCAAACTGATCAGTTTGAAAGAAGAACTAATATTGTATTGCATATATTACCTCACTCAGAACTGAGACGATGGTGATGCGTTGGTTCTCTAAATGCAGCCCAGGAACGTCGACAATAACATTTTGAATACTGCACAGTGATACATTTCATCACTTTAGTACCGTGTTTCTCATTTTGTTACCGGAGGGGATGCTAGGGTACTGCATATTTATGGCCGTGGATGCAAGCTCTTTATCGAAGGATTCGATAATCGATGGGTTTAATTTCTCGGCAAAGGAATTTTACATACGGGGATGCTGAATTAGTTATTACAACTTCCTGAATAATAAAGGCGTATGTATTTCATTCCGGATTCTGCTTGGAGATTTCAATTTCGTAAAAAATAAAGCTATCAATATAATGGGTCTTCATTCGATTTCATAGGATCCAAAATTGAACATTCTTCTGTGACCAATTTTCGATCAAGCATATAATAAAAACATCACGAGTATGCGATGGCCTATGTTGGAAAAAATATATTCGGGACTTAAACCTGAAGAATTGAACCACTAAACTTGGAAAATAAAATTGCAAGATGCAATTTCAATTTCCGAATTGTCAACGATACATAAACTGGAGAAAAAATTTTTATTTCCATTTTGTTGCCTGTTGTTACTGCCAACTTGCTTCATGCTGCCGATTTAACTCTAGTATGGAGAGCATCAAGACTTTTATACCCTTATTCACAAAGTCAACTTGTGAGTTAAGACGACGTCGTCTTAAGAGTCACTTTTTAAGACACGTCGTATTCACAAAGTCACTTTTTGAGCTGGTAACCCGCTTTTACGTTGTTCTCACTGCTTAACGTAGTATTTTTGTTGTTATTTAAAGATGGTGGACTTTTCAGTGTCGGTACAGGAAGTTTTACTTTGTAGCTGTGTTCAATAATAAATTTCTTTAAACAAATTTCACCACATTCAAAAATTTTTTATTTTTTGGGCAATATTAGAACAATAAATGCTGAAAAAATTAAGAATAGTTGAAAGAAAATGTCATAAAAACATTTCTTTTTTTAACATTTTTTGCATTTTGTTTGAACAATAATGACAAGCATTATTTTTAGTGTTGGAAGTTTTGCAACCGTAAATTTGTATAAATGTAAACATTTATTACAAATATCTCAATATATTTAATCTCAATATATTCATATTTCAATATATTCATATAGAAGTAATTACGAATATTGATAGGATATAGAAATATGGATATAATGGATATAATATGGACAGGATAGAAAATGTTAGTGGTTTTATATTTATTTTATGAGTGCGTCTTATCGATATCTTGAGTGAATTTTCGTATTTTAATTCACTTGTAGGTCCTTCTGTATAAATATGTTTATGTAAAGCATACTAAGGATAAGGTCTCATCTGATGTGATGAGGCACTCAAACATTTTAAATTTTTGTGATGCTTCACAAAACACCGTCTAACGGTGTGGACCATCGGTAGTTCCCATATGTTCCTAATTTTCGGTGAAAAAGTATACTTTAAAGTGAAAACTTGAGAAGAGATTTGATAACAATATACAATGTAAAAAATAGCGACGCAAGCAAGCCCCGCCCGAGGAATAAACTGGTATCGAACACGCCGAACATACAAATAATAAATTGTAATGTGTGGAACGATTTTAGGAGATTTATAATTTATCTTCGAAAAATCGCCACACTGTCCATATCAATAGTACAATAGTGAAGTACAATAACAGTGAAATATTAAAATTTCAAATGTTTTTATTCATTTGTTTGCATATAACAAATATATTACGAATACAAGGGCAGAATTATAGTTTTTGAAAACGATTTCATTTTTAAAAAGGAAAATAGTACATTTTTGTTGAGAGACGACACCTAATTTGGTGTCGTCTTATTTGAGACGACGCGCCGTCAATTATTGTCTTTGTGAATACCGGCTTCTTACGTTATTGACGACGATTTCAGCAGCTGATACATTTACTCATATTTGAAGGACGACGTCGACTTTGTGAATACCATTTGTCGTCTAAAGACGACGACGACGCATAAAAGTGACTTTGTGAATAAGGGTATTATTGTTCTTCTTTGTTGTGTTTGCTTATACAATTGTTGTTGTTATTGTATTTGTAATTGAACCGCTGCTGTAAGATACTGTTCTACCTATTAATTTAACGCCGAACCCTTTCGTGCTGTCCTAACTTGAAGTTGTTTTCTGCTGCTCAGGCTATGTTTAAAACTTGAAAGATGAATTCGTCGGCTTTGAACTCACGAGAGAATTTTTTAATTCCATAAGTTTTAGATCGCTTTTAATTCACGAGACTTGCAGCGAGATATTGTAAAAACAAAGCGAAGATGTAATTGAAATTTTTAGGAAATCATCATTGTGTATTCCGAAAGTTTGTAGTGTTGAATAATTTTGGAAAAGTGGCAAAACTTTTGCAAGATGGAAATTTGTTTTTTTTTTTGTTTTCACATATTTTTCAGGACTTGTAATGAGTTCTATGATGAATGTGAACTAATTTTCGCATGAATGAATACATTACCGTGTGGGACTGTGTTAAAAAAAAATTAACTGATAAATGAATGAATTATAATTCAAATATATATTATGCAAAAAAGTTTAAATGTGTTTTTAAAATATTTTAAATTGAATTACGTCTTATAAAGAATTTCCGTCACATTTTCAATGTGCGAATACACATGCTTCAAGCTGAAACTGTCATAGAAGCTCTTTAAAATCAGACAAAATTAAATTTAAAATAATTACAAATCCTCAAAGCCTCTTCGGAATATATCAATTTGTTAACGGATATTTGTATTTTTTAATATAAATTTGTAAACCAATAGGAAATATAATATTCTATTTTCTTTCTTTTCTCTAATTTCCTAATTCTAATTGGGAACTAAAATCCCGGTGGAATTCTCAAATTTAGAACTGTGTACTAAAATCACCAACCTAATTCTGTTTATGGGGCAAAGCCACCTTAAATATTTTTATTATGCAGGAATAACAGTGTCATCAAATATAATGCTGAAATTGTAAGGCAAAATAAACAGATTTTATTATTATTATGTAGTATATTGTATATGTAGTATTTGACTGCCTAGTTCGTTTATTGGCGTTTACACTAAACCAGACTATTCTCACTGAATATGGGCACTGACATTTACATTTTAAAAACTCAGAACACAGCCGCAAACATCAGCGCGCACTCGAAGGCGAGACGAAATGATATGAAAAAGTAGCAATATACACACTTGGATCCGCTTCCTTTTCGTCCTCATCTTTCCGTGAGTTTACATTATCCAGCTGTTACTTTCCTGCCCTAAATCATAATTTGTGTGGTTTTTATATTTTATTCTATATTCTAGCGTGATAATTCATTAACGTTAATTTAAGGGTTCCGGGATTCACAATATATGATCCGCATTCACATGGGACCAGATCATAAGATTATACCTACATATAAGCTTTGTTCCTCTTATCTGATGAGCGTATAAATGAAAAAAACTAATAGGAAATTCTGCTTGCTCTAAATCGAGAATAATTGCAGAAGCTGCCCGACACGAGTCCTCGCGGGTTAATTTTTGAACTGTAAACTACTTGATATCAGCTAAAGCATACAATTATCATCTGACATCTGATAATCTTCCAAGCTTAATCGGTTGTCAAAAATTGAATCTAGGCTGATAGTGCAACATCTAACGAATCCCGCCCTATGAAGTCGGCAATAATGTTGTCGACTTAACTTTTGTAGAAGTTTCACCGCTTCGATGCAAGAATCCCTTTCGATCTCGACTTTGCTAACTGAGGGTAACCTTTCATCCATTGGTAATGATGGCGAGAGCGGCATATAACAGACGATCTAGAGTTAAAAGAAAAGCGACAGAGACGGTTACCAGACTTCCCTCTTGTTGGAATTATGTTGCCAAAAATGACAAAAGCAGATCCGTATACACGGAAAGTTCAAATACAAGCGAAAGTAGTTTTGCAAAGCAGTTTTTAAAGTAGCTTAGTCTCAAAAGTAGTTTAGTCATTTGTTTGAAAAGTAAATCGGATGCTAATTCAGTTCCGATTGAGTTCCGTTGTGAGATTATCATTAGAAGTATAAAAGCTTTAGGTTTTTGTTACGATCCTCGACTCCACTTTTTGAGTGGATATCAGATATCAGATAATCTGCATGATTAGACCAAAATCTCGCAGTAAGCCGCAGGAAAGGAAGGCATGAGGAAGGATTGAGTGGCTCGTGGAGTCCAGTTTGAATTGCTTGGCAAGCGCAGTTTTGAAACCAATCGTCACTCAGGTCAATGACGACAATTTAGAAAATCTAAAAAGAAACTGAGCCAACACGAACTAGCGACTTCTTTATAGGGAAGGTGAAATTTAGACCGCCGGAAGTATGTTTTTAAGGCGTTTACAGCAACAGCAGCATGCCGTTATTTCATCAAATACCACTGGTTGCTGCAACTAGATTACTTTTTTCCCTCTTATTTATTCTTTCCCATTATTTGATGATAATAGAAACAAACCGCAAAGGAAGGCACTGAAAATATTTTGGACGACATGATATCTTTAGAATAAACATGCTACCCTGCCCTATAAACTACCCTATAAACTCACGGATAAACATGCTACCCTGCCACAACAATCGGAGATCCTGGGGATGGAAAGTGATAGAAAAGACGAGATACAAAAAATATAGACAAACTCTTGAAAAACACAAGTTAGTATTGTTTTAAATAGTTGTATTGAGTTCCTAACAGGTTCGAAAATTTGGAAAACAGAAACACGCAGATGACACAATGTCCTTGAATTACCATTCAATTATTCCGAATCTTAGACGAATAACAATTATTGAAACCATCGCAACAAGTGTAATTACAAATGTAAATACGCACAAACCCTGACACGCTCGACGAGCAGATCCTTTCCTACATCTTGCTGGTTTCTTTAGAACTTTCCTTTCATTAACGGCCTTTATTATTTATTTCCTCGATAAGTGGAATGCGTTGACTTATTTGTGGTCCGTTTGATCGGTACATATCACGTATCTCGGCATATCCTGTACCTGCAGAATCGCTGAACGGTTGAGTTCGGCGCTAGCGACAACGCCGGAAGTTCACGTACAACAGCGGCTTGTTTAGATCCTGGATTCATTATAAACCCTCGTTTTTGTGACCATGCGAAACAGTGAAACCTTATACAACAGCGGCTTGTTTAGATCCTGGATTCATTATAAACCCTCGTTTTTGTGACCATGCGAAACAGTGAAACCTTAAAGTTTGTGATAAGGGTAAACAAAATCTCAAAGGCGCAAAGTAGTCGAAGGGAACTATATAGCCTTTCAGCACGCTTTCATCACTTAATTCTTTTCCTTGAGGAAATAAGTAAAGACAATTGCGTTCTTAAATTTTTCGTTGTACTTTGGCGTATTCATTAATTCTTAATGGAACCATAAAAGTAAAAATTATGCAATTATGCTTTTGTCACTCATTCTTTATTTGCGCCACTGCTCATTAATCAGTGATATGTTGGATTATCACATCATAGCATTTAAAACTTATAATATTTTGTTATAAAAATTGTTGTTGATGTCTTCATTAATTTTTCTTATCTCGAGGATGACGAATTTCTTGACATTGACATTTTAAAAATACAATCGTCACTAAATGCTTTTACTTACTTTTAAACTCTGCGCCACTTTCTCGAGGAATTTATAACTTAGTAATCTATAATCTGTGCTCTCCTGATTATCTGATGTCAGTGCCAATCACTCAAGGATCCCAGTGAAAACAACTAAAACGTTGCTCTTTCTAAGGGTTTTATGCAGTTATTTCGTTCTTTTATGGACACTTTCTCTAAACTTCGCCTAATTTGGTCAATATTAGTTTCCTCTCGTATGTGTTTTATAGCCGATAAATTTAACATATTTTTTCAATCAATTCTGGCCGCTATTCCTTCGAACGTAATGTCCTAGAGCAGTTACTCAAAGATTACTGAAGTTTTTATTTGTGAAATATGTTCATTTGTGAAATATTTCAAGTGCGTCGTAAGTGAAAGCACTAAATTTAAGCTTTAAATTATTTGAAATGTTTCATAAATAATAAGAGACTCGAGAGGTTTTACGACTGCGACTGCGTTTTCCATTTTGAAAACGCATGTCTGTTTTCTAAAGATAAATTTTAACCGCTCTCGTTAAGCTACGATATCGAGAGGCACCTATAGTGAAGTGAGGACGTTACGTCCCATCGCAATGGCTATCGCCAAATTCAGCCCGTTCGCCATGTGAGCAGATGTTAATGTTCTTTCAGTCCATTTAAATTGTATCTAATAAAATTAAAATTGAAAACATAACAATGTTAAAAAGCCTAGTTGTAACACATAAACGGTAGAAATGTACATAGGAGTGCTGCAACTACTTTCGAGGAAATTGACGTCACATGCGTTGACACATTCGGTTGACTACTGCAGTCAACACAAACAAACAAGCATTAATTCTAGTCGTGTCTTCTATTACGGTTTTATAGTTCCTCACAAAATTCTTGTTGAGAATCACTAACAAGAATTTTGTGAAGAACCATAAAACCGTAACCGTTTGTATGTTTGCGTTGACAAAAACGATTATCGATTACATTTACCAGTTTATTAATTCGCCAAACTGACATTTTTATTTCGCTTACGGAAACTGAAAGGCACGCGTTTCTATTCCTGTAACGCCGACCAAATTACAAACGTACTTTAAAACGATTCTACCAACTTGCTCTCTCGTTTCAGAACGAAGTACGTTTAAAAAGATAGAAATATCGAATGAAATGAATGAAAAGGGTTGTCTTGGGTGGGGGGGTTTAAGTGGGGTGAGGTTTAAAGTAGTTTTAGAACAAAATTGCCGTGACTATTTGCAGCATAGCTTTCTTAAAATGAAAAGGGTGACTGTGGGTGAATGTATATTTGAGTTGGAGAGACTAACATGAGTTTGCAGATACCATTGACAGAAAATCATTATCACAGTGAGGAAACTTTGAGGAAGTAAGCCTTTATTGTATATATTCATTTCAGTTACTGAGATATACAATAAAGATATACGATTTTGAAGTTGTTCTATTTTCAGAGAAATGAAAAAAAAGACTTTTTTCCTCAGACCAAAGTGCCTATTTTGGATTTTCAAATTATACTTTTTTCCACTGTTTTTACATATTTTGCTGCTAATTTGCCTGATTGTTTCTTAGTTCAGATGAGTCCTTAGAAATCTAACATAACTTTTAGGAATTTCCACACAATTTCCAAGTTGACGTTATGCACAGTAGTATAAAAATGGATTTGAATATATCCACCCTTTTATGATATATATCAAATAAAACGTTGTCTTAAGCTCTCAAGATCTTCCAGGAATATCCGATTTTAAACATTTTGTGATATAAAAAGTGGGTGTGAAACTGGTCAGTTTCTAGTACGACAGAGTTTTTAATGGCAGAGCATATTCATACCAAGTTTTATAAATTCATACCCGGATGTGTATAGATGGGGTGCGGCCGGATGTAGGTGTAGGGTGTTAAGAATCCCCCCTTTGACGCGCAACACATGAATATTCTATACGACGGCATCTTATAGGCACTATTGTGTGACTTACAGTGAAGTACAATAAAATTATTCTTAATACTAAAAGGACGCCAAACTGCTTGAATAATTTTCCGATCGTCCCTATGTTTTGAGTCGGTCTAAAAGAAGCATAAACAAATGACTATGCCATGTGTCCATTAGTCACACTAAATTGTTTTTTGTAGTTATATCAATATAATAACGTAGAATCTGCAGCACCAAGTTTGTGATTTATTGTTAAAAAATGTATCTACACAATGATCTCACAAAGACTCAAAAATTCCGAGAACACACATTTCATGTGGAAAACACTTGAGTGCTCAATAAATTTTTATGTTCCTCCCTTGCTTTCATTCTTTATACGAACATTTCTGATTTAGCAGCAACACACAAGTAGAGTGCCGTTTGCGGCGTCACGACTGAATGTCGTCCACAAAACGTTGTCACGCGGCACGACGAAGGAAGCGGGAGCATATTCTTCGCTGAATGATCCTGCCGTCTTATCTTTTGAGTGTGAGAGCATTTTTACTCACACATACTACCATTACAAATTGTATTTTAGTCTTTTACACTTTGAATGTGAACTCTTTACTAACTTTCCTTCGCTTTTTCTACTGATTCCTTACCCCTTAAACTACCGGCAGTTACGAGAATTGGTTGACCTGATGTTCAGAATCAACTGGAAATAATTTGAGTGGAAAGCTGATTATTACTGTCTACCACACTGTCGCATGCTCCGCCGTATCATCAAATAACCTTGGTTGGCGTATAACGATAATAACGAGGTGGCAGTCAACTGGAGCCAAAGCCGCCATAAAAGCAATTCGCTGAAACCATTCGTCATTGCGCACCATCTCTACCCTACTTCATCAAACCTACTTCAGCCTCCAACAGAACACCATGACCATTACCCTTGCTTGAAGAGAAGCCCAATCGAAAATCTAGAGAGACCCGCTTCTATATCGTGTTATACCCGCTTTTTAAAGTGTTTTACTACAATGTAACGTGTCGTTTTTAATGTTGTTGTAAATAACATATTTAATTTTGAAATTGTTTTTTCTTGCATGTGTGCGTACGTCTCAAAGGTGTGTGTTTGGGTTTGGGTTTGGGTGCTTCTATATATTTTATCGGCGAAATATTTATTTGTGTTTTGCATATTTAATGTTATCCATCGAGTCCTTAAATTGGTGTCGTTTTGTGAATTTTTTTCCTTTTGACCTGCCTCTCCTTAAGGAGGAGTATTATTTACCGTCTGCATCTCTTTCGACGCGTATATGCAAATGAGATCCTTTATATTGTTGCTGTTATAATGGTTGTAATGCACTTATTGTAATTGTCATTGTTAGAATAATAGTGATGATGATCGGAAGAATGATTATTATGAAGGTGATGAAGCATGATACGCTAGTTTATGTGGTGGCAGGTTAACAGAGTATAATAACGTTATTATTAAAAATGTTGCTCGTAAAAGGAGCCATATTAGCCATATTTGAAAAATTCATTGCATTGAATTGTCCTGCTTTTTCTTGTAAAGAAATGAACATGATCGCATTATGAGAGATTAGTTTCAACTGTTAATTTCTGAAACTCTGAGAAGTAGGAGGAAACTCTAAATTAATCAGCTCGTTAATGTATAATAATTTTGACAATTTCCTGTCTCTTCAATTTTGACTTCTTCATTAATTGTTACTAATTTCTGGCTCCAAGAACGATTTGATACTCGATTCTAGATCTCCCATTTCTTACGTAATACGTAATATAAGGAGCCTTCTTTTTATTCCCTTTTTATTTAATTATTAAAGTTAAATTACATTCTTTCATCCTAGAATCCTGTTTATCGATATGTCGACTATCACAATTTAATTGGTGTTTTCAAACCTTATCAAAATTATCCTTTTATACCCTACTCCCGAAGGGTTTGGAGTATATTAAGTTTGTCCTTTCATTTTTAACGTATTAGAGGTGTGGCAGGTATGGAAAAGTGTATATATTCCGGCTCAGAACAATCTCCTGAGTCGATTTAGAGCGGACCCTGTCGGTCCGCCTGTCTCTCTGCCCGTCCGTCTGTCTCTCTGTCTATCTGACTGTCTGTTAAAACCACGATTACGAGAGAACGAAAAGAGATATGCTAATGAAATTTGGCAGAAATATTCGCTGTTATTGCTTGGTATTTAAAACGGGCGAAATCTGATGAGAACCATGCCTACTATTTATGGATTATATGAATGTATGCAAATACGGATCTCAGTTTCTACGTTTGTAGGGTGAACTTGAGGACAACATTTTATCCTAAACTGAACTGAACTGAACTGAAATTATTTTGCAAAAAATGGGCGTGATACGCGTCTCTGCTAGGAATATGGATATATCCTGTGGTAGGGTAAATAAGCTTCGGCCAGACCGAAGATAGCAACCTTATTTGTTGTAAATGATGACTGGAGTGTCAAATTTTGTAATAAATCATTCACGAACCTGCGAAAAAAATGCATGACAAATAAATGTTGCTGTTTGTGGCTTTATATTAGTATACTTTGACCTAATGATTTACGTTAAAAATTTCTTCAGTTACTTTTCGCTAACAATTTCGGCATTTTTCAAATTTTAACTAAAATACATTTGCCATTTCGTTCGAAAGTGGTCAAAATGTGGCAATTATTTACCTCAATTTCGATAATTTTCATAGATTTGCCAATTTAATTCAATTGCAAAGTTGTTTTCTATGGCGTCATATACCATACCACAAACGAATGCTAGGTGCAGTTTGCTCAAATGCTTTCTTCATTCCGTTCCATTCCATTCCATCCTTTCCTTCATATCATCGGAAGCCATCTCCTTTACGATCTCATTTTTCTTATTAAGATTTATTCTAATAATGTGTTTCTCGTATGCTTGTGTCGAATTAAATTTCAACACAATTTCCTCAGACGCGTGACAATTCATAGAATTATTTACACCATCATCTACCAGCAAACACATGCAATGCATAAAGGGATATAAAGACGGAAGTTGAGTAAGAAAGCTTCAGTAGACAAATATTAAGAATTTGGAATCCGCATTAATTCATTTCAGTGATTGAAAGTGCCGTCAAAACTCTGCAGCTTTTGATCAGTTTAAAATATTTTGCTTGCGAAGGTGAAACCATGCGTTTTGGTGTAGACCTAAGTTTTTGTAACACAATATTTTCTTGTGTTCATAAAAATCGTCAAAACTTAAAATTACGCACAAAAGTCACGTCAAAGAAAATGCGCTTATTAACCCTTTCCTGCCCAGCGTGACATATATGTTTTCCAAGTTTAAAGCAAAATATTTAAAAAACGGTAAACGGTATCAATGAAAAAGGTGGCAGGAATTTTACATAAATTTGTCCTTTTGAATGTCTAATTACACGGCGCAACAAAAAATGAAAAATTTTACCCTCCAGAAACGAAAGTTCAATTTTCTATAGGAAAATTTTCCGCTGATTCCGAAAATGTTGTTGGTTTTCTAGTTGTTCGGCTTCTAGTGTTTCGGCTTTAGTTTTCGAGATATCAACAAAAAACCGTTTTTTTGGTATTTCGAAAACTTAGATTTATATAATTAACTGTAGCTTCTTAATTTTTTATTTTTTTAATAAAAACCGACCATGGAAGTAAAGGCAATTTTCCAATCTCCAAAAGTTTTTTCCTATCTCATCTCATTTTTAAGGTATCGCCATTTATCCAAAAAAACATTTTTTTAATCCTACTAAATATAACGGATATAATAAGAGTAATTAACCGCAGCTCCTTTATTTCTAATTTAACAGGAAAAATTCTAGGTATGCAATGACAGGTAATCCTTTAATAAAGATTTCAAGATTTATTTTGAAAAAATCGGTTGTAAACTGTTACCTCGGGAATTGAATTTTGTCAATTTTTCATGTTTATATTGACTTCTAGTCCGTCGAAAAACTTTTTTCAAATGAGATATTTTTTGTTTTATATATGTAATAATTTTATTAAAAACATTTTTGACCTTAATGTGTTATAAGTAAATAAAATATACACTTATTTTTAGAAAAACTAAAAACATGAAATTGTTCACATAATACTTTTTTGATTTAGAGTAGTAGTAGTATAGTAAATGAGATGAGATAGGAAAAACTAATAGCATTTTTAAAAACCGCATAAAATTTCACTTTAGAAACTTGAGTTATCATTTTTGGAGGGATACGTTTTATAACTTATTTGGATTGATTTCAATATTTCAATATTTTTTCAAAAAATCGAAAAAAATTAATTTTTTTCTGAATTCTTTTTGCGATATAATTGGCATTCCTTAGCTGATTTTAACAAACGTAGTCTTAAAATACGACTACAAAACGTAGTCTTGTGTTGGAAAATTGCCTTTACTTCCATGGTCGGTTTTTATTAAAAAAATAAAAAATTAAGAAGCTACAGTTAATTATATAAATCTAAGTTTTCGAAATGCCAAAAAAACGGTTTTTGTTGATATCTCGAAAACTAAAGCCGCAACTAGAAAACTAACAAAATTTTCGGAATCAGCGAAAAATTTTCCTATAGAAAATCACTATCTGGTTTTTGGACGAAAATCTTGTTGCGCCGTGTTATCAGTTTGAGTCTAGCTTTCACGTTGTGCACATACCGCCCTTTCAAAAAAGTATCTAAAAAATTTTCAAAATTTTTGTGTGTGTGCCTTTTTCAAAGACAATTTTGGGATACCTGAGATAATTGAAACGGATTGGTTTCTGCAAATAATAAAAGTGGTAGGTATGAAAAATAATAATCCTTCAACTGGGGGCAATAAAATTAATTATTGCGTTTCTCAGAATTTTTTTTACCTGATGTTACATATATGCAACATTGGGCAACCAAGGACATTTTCATACTCTACATTTTTCGCAGAAAATGACTAATAAAGGATTGTCAGAGAAGGATATCGAGTTCATCTTATCTTGTGATTGGGATGACTCAGATCATGACGGTGAGCTGGAAGATGAAGAAACCGGAGAGGATAACTTGCTTGATGAGGAGTTCGTTGAAGAATCTAATACAAGAGAAGAAAATGATAGAAGCAGAAGAAGTTGCCGAAGCGGAATTTCCAAAAAGTAAAAAACGAAAGTTTTCGGATTACAAGTGGAGAAAAAACCATTTGAAAAGGTGGAAACTCAGTGGAGATATGAAATACCTGAAATGTTGGAGTTGATTGGGTCTCCTGTTGAGTACTTCATGCAATTTTTTGATGAAGATCTAATCAACAAAATTGCAGAAGAGTAATTAAAAGTAATACTAATAAATATTGCATGCAGACGTCCGGAAACATTTTGGATTGCAAGCCGTATGAAATAGAACAATACTTTGGTATCTTGCTCTATTTCGGGATTATTAAAATGCCTCAATATAGAATGGCGTGGTCTAATGAAATGCGATTACCTTTAATCGCAGATACTATGACAAGGAACCGATTTGATAAAATACGGCAGTTCTTACATATTAATGATAATGCCCTCCAAAAATCTACAGACCACCCAGAGTACGACAAATTGTACAAAGTTCGCCCATTGTTGAACAAACTAAAGGATAAATACAGTAAATTGCCTCAAGAAGAATACCAATCCATAGATGAGCAAATAATTCCATTCAAAGGTAATTATAATTCCAAATTACTTTTATTTTTGCATTTGAAATAATAACTGCATATAATAATTATAATAATTTTCGAATTTCTGATGTTTTTATTTCATTTCAGGCAGATCACAATTAAAACAGTACGTTAGGATGAAACCCCATAAATGGGGCTTTAAAGTATTTACCAGGGCTGGATCATCGGGAATAATATACGACTTCGAAATTTATGTTGGTCATGGGACCTGCGATGATCATGGATTGGGATTCTCTTCTGACATAGTAATCCATTTAGTGGAAAAACTTCCTCGGAAGCAGAATTTTAAAGTATTTTTCGATAATAGGTTTTCATCAATAAATCTTGTGAAAACTTTAAAGGAATATGGAATACTATGTGTCGGCACAATAAGGAGTAACCGTTGCAAAAATTGTGAAATGCTAAACGAATCACAATTGAAAGTAAGGGGTAGAGGCTCTTATGGTTACAGAGTAGAGACAACACATAATATTGCCACAGTTCGATGGTATGACAACAAGGTTGTTCAGCTTATATCGAATTATATCTGCACCGAACCTCTTGATACCTGTAGCCGATGGGACAACGCAAAAAAAGAGAGAGTTCAAATACCACGGCCAGCAATCATTGCACATTACAATAAGTCCATGGGAGGAGTTGACCTTGCCGATATGTTGCTGGAATTATATCGAGTAAATATAAAATCGGCAAAATATTATACTCGAATTGTATACTGGTGTCTTGGTACAGCAGTTGTAAATAGTTGGCTTTTATACAAAAGAGATCTAAAAGCTACTAGTACTACTACCAAACCAATGACACTGCAAAACTTCCAGGCAGCTATTGCAGATAGCCTAGTAAGAAAAGGGAAGCCGACTCTTAGCACAACCCGAAAAGGCCGTCCACCATCAATCCCGGGAACACCAACAGACTCTCCGGGAGCATCCCGAAATTTAAATTTCATTCCTACACCACGGCGAGATATAAGGACAGATGGATTCGAACACTGGGTAGTGTGGGAGGGAAGAGGGCGTTGTCGTCATTGCAAGACAAAACTCCTACATCAAAATGTTCTAAATGTAATTTGTATTTATGCTCAAATAAAACCAATTATCATGAATGTCAATTATCATAAATAATCACTGAAAAATAAAGAATAATTAAATAAATATTAAAAACAAAAACTCTTTTTTTATTTGCAAGAAATTTACCTTAGCTGCCCAATGTTGCATATATGTCACATAGCCTAAAACTCAAAATCTTCAATTTTTTTTTCTAAGTTAACAAAATACGTCTCTTTAAGTAATTTCTAATCAATATACTGAATGGCGTATTTTTTTTGGCTTAGGGAAAAGTTGGGCAGCAAAGGGTTAACGTATTTATATATTGACTATGAAGTATCATTCATATAATACGGCGGAGGAAATTTTAGAACTTAATTATAATATTTTAATAGAGACGATTCTAGTTGAAGCTGTATACATGTAATTCGGTTGGCCCAGCGGTTATAAAAACCACTACTAGAGGAGAAAGAGTGGAATATCGTCGTGAAATTTGGTATGCATGATATGTAAAATAGAGAAAATCTAACAACTGCCTCGCCGACCTTTTTAATTCTTATTGATGCTTCAGATTTGAGAACTGAATATCTCGTTGGTCTCTGGTTAATCTTGTATTCTTATCCGGTCTTAGGCTGTGGTTCAAATTTCAATTTTCTACCTCACCACAAAACAGGCTCAAAATCAATTTCAAAATTTGTAGCATTGTCGATCAACCCAGTTTCCTGCATTGAGGTGGGCGTGGGTGATTGGGTTATAGATTATGCCGCATTGTAATCCAATTAAATGCCGTGATTTAAAACTATATCGAAGCCGGTTTAAAATCACCGAAGTTCAAATTCGGGAGATAACCTCGCGGGGAGCAAGTTAAGAATTATTTTCATAATTTTTAGAAAATAAAAGAAAGAAATCAAATTTCCTGCATCAAAAGAGTGGACTTGGCTTCTTATTAGCACACTGTCTCAGCTATGATTATTATTTCGAGACCCTGGCTCATCAGAAAGTTAGTTTAAAACCATTTCAGAGTTTGCATCAAACACAATGAGTAATTTTAAGTTTTTTGGAAAGCTGGCCCAAATTTTACGTCTCATAGTTGTCATAAAGGTACGAGTTGTGAGGTTATGCCTGTTATCGATTTGTCATCTATTTCTGAGCAATGGTTAAAATTATATGTCTAGCTTATCGAGATGTCAAATAAAATCAGTTCCAAAGTTTGACTTGGACAGGATTGAAAGAAACCTATCAAAAACGTTTCCAAATCAAGAACTCTTGTCCCTACAATTGGTGGTTCCGCAGACCGTGTATAAACCCCTAAAAATCGTCTCAGAAACTTAGAGTGATAAAGATTATATGCTTCAAACGAATTTATGTTATCCCTCGTCCAATTGGGTTCTGCAGAACGAAAATTACACGAAGGATGTCACATCCCCGATACCGGTTAGTCTGCAAATCAAAGATGACAGAAATTCATTCCACCACTCATCGTTACCCTGTCGTAAAGCTAAATTAACTGCAAGAAAAAATTACATTCTTAACTAAGCAGGTTTTGCTACGCATAATGGCATACAAGTGAGAAAAATTTTCTTCATTGATAACAAACAACAGTGTTCTTGATTGTATTAAAAAGTGGGAGAAGATAAAATCGGAAGAAAAGGGATGGCTAGGGGGGCACCATAACTTTGCAGGATTTATTCTCAATAATTTAAACTTCAGCAATTAATAATCGTTCCACGTGCGTCGTCCTTCGTTTATGACTTCGGAAACCAGAAAATTGTAGTAAATACACATTTCTTTTTTCACACATCTTGATTTAACTATACTTTTTATTTCGCCTTATTTAGAGGACGAGGTATTTTCATTCAATTTAGAAAACGGACTAAAAAAACATCCCCGGAAACTTAGTATTTATATTTCTTTTTGATTTTGATCGATCACATGATGTCGACTGTCATAAAATTATATGCAAAAATATTTTTTACAATAGCATTGTTTTTATTCTTATCGCAAAATAAGAATAATGAAGATATTGAGTTTTGCTTGGTTTAGGTGGGTCATTGCGTACGCGATTTCCGCTGCGTTCATTGAGAGAGAGAGAGTGCGTATGGAAAACATAATAAGTTCAAAATTAATTGTGTGCTTGCACGTTAAATGCTGGAAAATGAAAAGTGAAAGAACAGAAAGTTATGTTTATCCGGAAAACTAGTCCCAAACCAAAAGATTTTCCACATATTAAACAAATGTGTAACTTATTAATTTTGTCAAACGTTTTTTAATCAAAACCGTCTGCGGAGACTGTTCAACGATAAAATCCACATTGTCTGGATTTGGACAGATTAACCATATCGAAAACACTACTCCATACACCTATTCCAGGAAAATAAGAGGGCTTTGAGACGTGGTGAACTCAGGTGGCCATCGGAAGCCGTCTGTTTTGCAAACAATAAAGGTGGAGGCTGCCGCACAATAACGAAACGAAATAGGTTGACTTACTGAAAAATAGACTCCCGCCTGCCATCGTGCGTTGATTTCCGTTCATGCTCTCGAAGCATAAAAAGAATTCATTTTGTTAGAATTAATAGAAGATCAAAGCGAAGTGAAGTAATTTAATGCATCAAATGATGCCAAAGAGAAATTTGCAAACAATTCCTCGAATATTTAAAGAAAAATCCAAACACAAAAAGGTATAAAATTGCAAAAAAAACCAAAACAAAAAACGGAAATAATAAAAAGAAATTAAGAAGGCAAGATATCGAATATTAAAAATTGCGAATAAAATTCAGCGAGTGCGAGAATAGAAATTGGAAGGAAGTGGGTGGGAGGGTATGCGCGATTGGAGCAAAATGCGAGCAATACAATAACAGATCTTTCATGAAGTAAATGAGTTAACGAGGGCATTCAAACGTCAGAGTATTGGCGTCAAAGAAAACCAACGTCGCAAAGTCGTTCAAAAAAAAATCTGTATCTCATGAGCAGATGGGAATATTTGAATACGGTTTATTGCAATCGCTTTTTATTGATTATTGTGTTATATTTTTTAAAAATTTCCGTCGTGTTTTTAAAAATTGTTGTCCAAAATTTATATATAAGCTCTTTTCCAATTCTTTTCCAATGCAATATAATAAAAAACTGGATGTCAATATAATAAATAATGACGGAGATCTTTACCTCCAAAACACCCAAAATTAGACAAGGCTTAAGAAAACCTAATTGAATTCACTTTTTAGCAACAAGCCTAACAAATTTTAAATGAAAACATTTTTTGAATTTAGAACACTGCCGATTTGACTTTAAAATATCTACAGTGATCTGTAGATATGATGACCTGGTGACCAAACATATACAGAGATAGATTTCTATTTTGAATCACTGTACGCGGTCAATATCAACTCATTGTTGTTTTTGATATGCATAAGCCGATTTATGCATTCAGATCTCTCAGAAACGGTTTTCTTGAGTGTTTGTCTACTCTTATGTCTGTCTGTCCATTCGTATGTTTGTGGAAGGCACTAGTATTTTTGGAAAACATAATTTTTGGTTTTAGAATTGTTGAAATGAATCGTCACAAAGGCAATTCATTCCATAAAGAGCATGAAGTTTTAAAGTACGAAAAGGATTGGATGGAACTAATCAACTCGATTGGTAACAAATTTTTATTATTTAAAAATATCAGTTATTGTTATTTTACAAAAACCAGTAATTTAAAATAGACAAAATATATATATTTATTAAACCCAATAGGTTTGTCAATTTTCCACCTTGATTTACATCATTCCAAGAACAATGTATTGTTTTGATGCTGTTGTATTTGTTGGCAATTATATTCCATTGCCACAGTTTCATTAATAATAGCTATATATATGTTTTGTATATATTTTAATTTGTAATGTTTTATTTCTAACCACAAAAAGCATATCTACCTCAGAGGAGAGGATTAAAGAAGTAGGGATCAAAGCATGTTCGGGTTATATCAGCCCGAATTTGACAATTTGAAGTAGCCCTGCGGCGAATATATATTCCTGAAAGCGGTTTTGGTTTTGGTTTATGTTTTGATAAACTGTCAAGTGTTTCCTAACATGAAGCGATCGAAAATAAATAAATAGGATTAAAAATAAGGTCTGAATAAGATGTGCCCATATTTTCAAAAGAGTGCTTCCGGAATTCGTCGTCCACACAAAGCGTTTATGCTTTATAATGGTTTGTATTACACTTCTCAAGAAATTCGATCGGTGCAGTTGAAGTTGAAACAATAATTTGGAATTTTGATATCACCATATTATATTCTTGTGTTCTATATTTCTCTCTTCCTGGCAAACTAACTGTAGATAAAGACAATGGAATACGGTATCGAATTTCGTTGGTGCTTCAATTCAATTCCCGCAGCAAAAGGAAATTGTAATCGAAAAAAGATTGCCTTTTAGCAGTAGAAGAAGTAGGCCCGATTAAACCAATCGCGAAATTCACACCGTTAAGTGTTGAGCTTGAAACGAAAATAGGCGAGTATTATAGTTCACCGGTGTCTCCCATTGTCACATATGAAACGTGTACGTGTGAGCTAGAACCATTATCCTTTTATGAATTGTAGTGGGAACATTTTACTTTAATATCCTCAGGATAACATGTAAGACTCTGTAATCGGCTCAAATATTCTATTGTGTTTGGCGTTTTCATTCGATTCGAAATGAATCAATTTTAGTTGTTTAATATCAAGTCAATTAATTTGTTTTTGCTTATTTGTTTTTCTAAACTATTCAATATTTTTAAAATATTGAAAAATTTGAAAAGGTTGAAGGTTACCTTTCTAAAACAATGTTTCCTTTTTCTATTGACCGTTTTCGATCACCAATGATTTTGATTGGTGGATAATATTGAAAATTTGTTTTAGTTTTATTTTAATATTTTAGGAATACTCTTAAAGAGGACTTTTAAAAAACTCTTAAACGATAAAAATAAGGGAGAACTGCCACAGATAAAACAGTTTTACATTAAAGTTGAAGTGAATCCTAAATAAATCACACATTTGTTTTTTCAAAGCTTTTATGCCATAGCTTACGCGGTCAAAGACCAAGTATCACTAAAATCGTTTTTCGCTATTAAAAGAGAACTCTATTTCAATTTCAAGAACATACGTAAAATTATTTATCTAATTTGGGTATTGATATTCTCAGAAGTGTTTCATGAAGTTGTCAATTTGAAGATATGAATCGTTGGGCCAGCAATTGCCAGGCCTATGGTTTATAGCCCTTGAGATGTCAAAATATTTTGAGCAATTTTAGGAGCATACTTGATGCGATTCGATCCGCTGAAACAGTTTTTCTCCAATTGAAAATTCAACCATCAGAAATTGTAGAAATAATACATTTTCTATATTCATAAATCATGGTTTTAATAAATTTATTAAAGATGTGTGTATATGAAATAAATTAGAATCAATTAAAAAATTAAGACTCTTTTACAAAGCTCAGAAGATTTTCCTTTTGGGGTTTACAGTAAAAAAAATAAGAGTGAGTCCATTCAATGTTTTAAAATGGTTGAGTGGAGACTAGTTAAGCAATGTCGTACAACCAAGAAACCCTGAAATTATTCTCGTCCTAGATAAGACTGATAATTGAGCACGCAATATCCAATTTCTTCAAAATTCTTTCAATTACATTAGATCCTACTTCGCGACGAAACAAGCTTATGAATCGCTATCTAGTGCAATTAACAAATGAATATTTTCAGAAAGCTCTTTTTAACGCAAAGTTAATTTCCATGCATACTTTCCACGAAGTGTTTTATACGTCTTTCCGAGGTACACAAAAATTATGAGGCATTTTGCAAACTTCGCATGAAGTTCCTACGAGCGCTTTATTTTCAGTTGAGAAACTGCATCAAAATACAGTCTTCCAATAAAATGTTGCAGATTTAAATTCAAACCTTACGAGATAGATTACCGGGATTACCATTGTGGAGTGAAATAATTTTGATGAGCCTTTAAATATTCTCATTTAAATATCCATGTAATTGTTGCCATAAAGTGCAATTTAATTGTGAGCACAGAAAAAATAAATTAAAAAAGCTCATTTTATTCAAACCTATAAATCCAAAAGTTCCTTAAACTTTTATTAAGCAATTTAATTTTAGCAATGAATAAATTCTTCACTAAATGGTTCCTTGCAACTTCATTAAATTGAACATTTTCTAATGGACCACGTATAACTGGAAGCAATAAAAACGCAACGTTAACTAATGATAATAACCCATTACTCAATTTAGAAGGCTAATTAAATTGAAATTATAGAATTTATCAAATTAGTTCTTTATTTATTTTTCTTTGGAATTATTACATTAATTCCTTTATTTTTGGAAAATAGGTAATCATATACGCACATCTTGATTAATTTTAAAATGGTCCTCTTTCTTTTTTCTGCATTAAGTGAATATCTAAAAAATTATTAAACAAAAAATAATTCAATACTTGAAAATCATTCGAAAAACTGTTCGTTTGGAAAAGGTTTTCTTTATTTACTTCAAACTTCGTAAATATTTTAGTTTACAAAATTAACTAATTATTCCTAATAGACAACATTTTGCAATTTCTACTTTTAAGTTTTACATTAAAATGCTAAAATTTCGGTTTTGTTGTCGTCTTCATCAATAATAAAAGCGTTGTTCGTACGGAGGCATACAAAAACACATAAAAATTTCTGAAATCTAAAACTAATAAATAAATGTACAAGAATGATATATCGAATTATAGAGTTCACAAAAACCCATAGAAGTTATTTAATTGTTAAGTACCTTGTAGTTATTAAAAGGTTTATTTATAATTTTGTATTTATTTTAGTATAGTATGCATGTGTTATATATAGTTTCGGTGGTATATAAATAGACACATTATTGAGAAAATTTATTTAGTTATAAATGGTCAGTCAATAATAATTTATTTTAATCATTAGGTGGTTATTAATGTTCCACAATCACGTACATTGCCGTAAATTACAATGTAATCACTAACTTTTATCCGGCGGTGATGAAAATTGCTTACTAAACTCATCAAAAATCTATATTTTTCAGAATTAGAAATAGGAAACATAAAATCTATTACGATTTCTGCTATCACAATTTCGCTTATTTTGGGTGTCTCAAAAATTCGTGGCGCTCCAAATACGATGATCTAAACTCATCATTTCACCAGACGTCCAGAAAGGGAAATCTCTTTTAAAAATATCAACAGCATTTTGTTTCCCTTCCGTCAGATCTGCACAATAGCGCTTCAACAAAAAGTAAGACTGTCGTGCAAATGCCCTATGCAGTGCAGCGATTTCGTTGTGGCCCCTTTCGTGAATATTACTTCCAGAGACAATGAATGTGGTTATTTTGTAATACTTGCCCCGATTGTAATACTTGGGCCAAATTTGTGATACTTGCACCGTCGCCACTATCTTCGATGCTTGAAACTTGCGGCGTGATGATATTCTGGGCACAGTATTCTTTAAATGCTTTACTCATGAACAACGCAAGAACTTTCCAGGCCAGAACCGATCCATTTATCGATGGATATATACTAAATAAATCCGAACTGGACTGCGAAGAAGAATTGGTGGTGATGGTTGAAGATGATGTTGTTGATCCTGAAACATTATCATGCCCAGCAATTTCATCTCCGCTGGGCGCAGTTTGTGTAGAACGTGGTTCATAGAATGGTACAGCCATTTCTTCTGGGTTTTATAAAAATTTTGCAAACAATTTTTGCGTTCAAAACGACACTTCAAAATCGATTAAAAACTACGTCAATTTTGCTCTGAAAAATTCATTAACTCGTCCTTCGCAAGAAACTTCGCACATCCATTCACCAACGAATATCCAATCACACTGATTGCAGTGCTGCATTTGCGTCCCAATTCAATAAATTGTGGTGACCAACCGGCAATTGCGTTTAACTCACAAAACATCGAAACAATGCAAATATTCAACTACTATAAAAACTACCCTTGACTACCCTTGACTATACTAAATGTGCTCTCCGACCGACGACAGCGTAAGCTTTTAAAAAGTAACCCCCGAATTTTCCCTTCACCCTTCATTCTTTACAATAGTCTCAGTCTTTGAGAGTACTTCCAGAGATAAATAGATATGATACTCCTTGCTGTATATTATAAATTCGTTATAATGGGCATCTTTTATGGGCTGTTGAGTTCACGCACCCTATGAGTGGGAACTCGTTTGATGTTGTTCTTGTTTACTGTGCGTTTGGTAACCAGTATGACGCCATGTTTGTCATCGAGCCTGTTGAAAGCATTTTGCCCATCATCTAAACACGACACAAACCTTGAGTGCGAAGTTTACCAAAATGTCTCTTAACTTCATGCTGCCAATTTATGAAATAAATTAATTAACATATCTCTTATAAAAATAGAAAAAATGTTCATGTGAAAACACTTTAAATTTAGCACCTCATTTCCGATATTTTCAGCACAGCGCAATAGTACTTTATTCAAGTGCCTCCAGCCTTTCAATATTTCCAAAGCAACAGCCCCAATTTATAAACTCTAACTATCCCACATCAAATCGAACTGCACGAAATTTATGCTACTAGCTACCACTTACATTTTCACTTACTGTACCTGGTGCCATATTACATTATCATATTTGTGTCCACGGTTTGTAAAAGCTAGCGCTTTTTTGTTTCCTCTCGCTCTTTTAGGCGAGAGCTGGAAAAAAGTTATGACTGTGGCTCTCAATAAAGAGCTTTCATTTACGAAAGCACGAGCTTTGAAAAATTGATGTGGCTCTTGTACGCTGGCGCTCAGGAGCCATTTGGCTCAGGTTACCGCAGCCGGCTCCTTAGAGCTTTGATTCGGCTATGAGCCGGGTCTTTGAAGCGTTTAATATTGTCCTTGTGTGCTGTGATTACGTTTAATATTGGGGTGTACCGATCCTACTACAAAAGGAGGAACACAAATTGATTGGGCTTTCTCAAATTTTTCTTCCAGTATTATAATACATAACGTATGAGAGCGTGCATAGTTATCACGACGGGATAGTTTTAAGTATTGACTAAGTAATGAATTTTATTATAAATGTAAATATAATAATTTAAATATATATGTATAACATATTATATAACCCGCCAGCAATTTATTTGAACGTTGTTATTAGCAGATATAGGAATAGGATATAAAATTGGGCGAAGCCGAAAATAACTTTGTTACCAGTTTATTATATAATTTTCGACAATCGGCGCAGGATATTGGAATAAACATTTTGTTGCACACTGGTGTGCCATAGGGCGAATTCAGCTTAGAGCGAGTACCCTTACCTGCATGCGAACAAATTCCGCTGCATGCTTTCGGGGACTATATTCAATTAGTTTCATATAAAAACTATTAATAATAAGCCTTTGACCGTGCATCTCAAAATGCTTTCCTCTTTAAATTAATTTATTTGGACTTTAGTCCTTTTATTATTATACTTTTTAGAAGCTTCTTCGTGAACAGAAATTTTTTTGTAGAAATTAATAATTTTCGATCTGATTTTGGAGATGTTAAATGCGGCATTCCCCAAGGATCAATTCTGGCTCCACATTTATGCAACATTCTAATGCATGACTTCCCCCATATTTTGTCTCAATCAAAGGCTGTATTATGTGCTAACGGCACACTTTTATTTATTCATGTTGAGTCACCTGAGAAAACATTATTCTGTATTTCCAGGCACCTTCAAATTATTAATGATTTTTACAAAAAGTGGGGTATTAAAATTAATTCCTCTTTGTGTCAGGAATGCTGCTGCAATGTGCCAACAGTTTGTAGTTTCTGAAAGCAAACACTTAAAACTATTTCTAAACATGCAAATATGCATTGTTATTAATGAAGACTCAAAAAATTTAAAAAACTATTAATTATTTATTAAAATGCATGCAAAACAAAAAATAAAAGCTTTAATTAAAAGAAATGACTTTTATATAGTGCTATAGATGGCATTACTTATAAACTCTACTGAATCTTTTCACATGGCAAAAACTATCACAGGTGTTAACAATATGCTTATAGGTGTTAGCATCTCGCGCAGATTGCCTCTGTCGCGCAAAGTGGTCTCTGTCAATTCGTGAGTACCTCTGGAAGACATGTAAATAGGTGGCGTCTTCACTTTTTATGGAGATCAAAGTGATGAAGAGATTAGCTTCAGATCAGAATTAAAATGCCCACATATGAGTGTATTGTGAATCGAAAAGTTTATAGAGTAATAGTAGTTATATAGCACTATAGTTCATATTATATGCTGCAATTATATTCAGACGACCCGAGTTTGGTCATGTATAGTATAAATTATATCCAAGTTACATATTACAAACTACACCCTACATCCAATACTACAATTGTATACTTTTAATTTTTAAATTGTACCAAAGTTGGCGAAGTGGTTAGCAAAGTTTCACACCACACGAACTTCGTAACTGTTTAAGAAGCACAGTTTAAAAGTATGATTTTTAAGCACTATATGTACCAACACAAATTCTGATAGAAAACGATTTAAATTCTGTTATTTTTTAGTTTTCATTATGTATTTTCTTGCATTTTTGTTTCGATTTTACGACTTCATAATTGACCGAAGCCTGAAAATTGAACCATTTTCAATATTGTTATAATTATCAATTCCAACTTTAAAAGGAATTAGCTTATCGTTAAAATTAGATCAAGCACATCAAAATAGACTTAATTAGAACAAGAAAATTGTTTTTAAATTTAGAACATGTTGAAAACTTTTGCGTAACCACAACAATTGCTTATGCGTATATAATTTTGAACATATGTTCATTTATTTTGCCCCAAATTCAAAGATAATTCATAATTTTTACTTCCAATTTTTTAATTGTTCTAAGCGTTCTTTAGCCTCTATTACAAGTAAATTAATTATTTGTTCAGTTAAAATACGCACAGAAATTAAGCATATTATGCACCATTTTCAGTCAGTTGAAATGGTGTGTTTTGCAATTTTTGCGGTACAATCTCTTATAATTATTTTCAAAAATCAATTACAGATTTGGGGATTCACCCTTATACTTTGAGTACTGCTCTATTGCATAATAACAAAATTGGGTTGGTGCATTCCGGATGCCTTCCGGATGCTGAATTCGTAGGATATTAACTCTACACTGGGTCATATAATTCATTCCGTATCTTTTATTCCCGTTTTTTTCAACTATGTGTACACAACATTACCACAAACCCGTTGCTGTTGTTTGATTAATTGTGTATCGGGTTTTACTCAGGTTTTACTAAAGATATGGAATAAATATAATGGTTGAATTATTCGATAATTTCTGGTAATTACTAATTCTGAGAGGCGCAAACTAGCGGAAAAAAACCATCGAATAAATGATTAGTTTACAACTACCAAATAATTAGATAGCATTTGTTCGATAGTTCCCAACACTAGCAAGAAGCCAATGGAAAATGGAACTTCAATCGTAGAAGCCCGACGAAAGATTACGAAAGTTCTACACTTTACCGATACCGGCGCGTTTTTCTTCGAAATCGTCGTCAACGCTTCATTTCGTCCTCGTCTTACATTTTAAGGCCATTACCATTTCTTCGAATCCTTCGAGGCCGTATTACACAGAACGAAATTATGCTGCTTTTTCCTCTCCCTTTTGTGTTTGCCGTAATTTTTCTCTGCTTTGAGAGCTTATAGATAAATACCAGATAAAATTTCGTTGGCCACGAATAAACAAATGTTGTTAGTGCTTATCAGTGCATTCCAGGCAAAAACTGGATGCCGAGGCCGGCTGCGGGTTGAGTGCCAGTGCCGAAACAGCTAGCGAATAAAACGCGAGCAACGAACCATTCGCTTGGGTGTGAGTGAAGCGGAGTCGTAAAATTTTATTCAGTAACATTCCTCCTTGCTAAAGAGGATGTTTTTGTTGCGCACAAGCAAATGGATTGGTAATGGAGAACAGAGTTTATCTAAGGAACCTGATGAGTTTTGCATACTGCAAAAATTCCAAGCGTCTCAAAGTCAGCGTCGCAGTCTTTCCATTCGTTTCAGTTTGTGTAATAAGGCCATAAGATTTAAACGATTTTAATTTCGTGATGATGTATACGTTTATTAATATCGGCGGCGTTGTATTATTAACATACAACGGCGGCGGTAGTTCAGGATTTTTATCAAAAATGAAAATGTGAATAAAGTGCAACAAAAAATTTTTGAAATCAAATTATTAAGTGATTTTTTTTTATAATAATTCAAAAACTTCTAGTGCCAATTTCATTAAAAATTATTTTAAAAAACTGTAATGTGGTTTCGGAGATAAGTGTGAATTTTACGTTTCTACGATTTATCTGCGAATTTTACTTTGGCATTAGTGTAATAACATACATTTTTGTTCTAGCTCAAAGCGCACCACCACAGATCAGTTTAGCATGGTCGTGGAGGAATTAAAAAATCAGATATGACGAGAGGAGTTCCAGTTTTGGAAGTAACCGGCAGCAGAGTGAAGGAATGTGGGAGGCCATAACTAGAGAATTAAATTGAAATTCGCCTCCCCCCTCCACAACAGAACGACAGCCGAGTGTAGGAAGGTGAGCGATTAAGTATTTTTATATGTGCCCATATACAAATATTGCGTTGCTGTAGGTTTGGACTGATTTGAAAACGCGCACCAAGAGGAAGCTCGCCGATAACAGCAGGCAGCTTTCAAAAACTGGTGGCAGACTTGCGCAGCTGCTATTGCTTTCTCCCTTATAGCAGGAAGTAGGTCTGTTCGGACTATCGGAAGTCATTGAGCGAGCCGGCGCATATATGGGGCCAACGAACCGGCAGCACTATGAGGAAGGTAAGTAGTTTCTACTTCAGCGGTCGCCGCTGCTGCTTCAGAAATTACCGCCGATCTCGTCAGTCATCCGCTGGAACCGTTGATGGATCAAGCCACCTCGCCAGTAGCGGGATTAGAAGGCACCCGATGCACTCCGGTTTGTCCCAAAAACAAATAATTGTTGTGGAAAATCTCGCAAAAGGCGCCGGTCCCAGGATGAAGATGATTATATTCATTACTTACGACAGCAAACCGAATATCTGCAAGATATTTCCGAGTCGGGACGGCAGTGTGCTTCAGCAATATTGGAAGTTTCGAGAGCAATCAACCGCCTTGAATCAACAAGGGAAGATGAAGAAACTGCTCGTACGCTAGCAAATCTTCTTAAATAGGTTTTTAAGTTTTCAAACATATTTGTGATGTAATTTTAAGAAAAATAAATTAAGTACCTTTTTGTTTTCATTGAATTTATTTTGAATTTGTAATGTACATATTCGTAATGTAGTTTTAGGGCAAATAAACTAACTATGTATTTGATTGAATTTTGTCGTCGGTAAAGTAATGAATAAAGGAATTAAAAACACAAACCTTTTTCAATTTATTAATTTATACTTTAATGTTTTACAAATTTTATTTATAAATTTACTTTAAAGTATTTGATAATATATGTATAGAAAACTATATATATATATATATATATATATATATATATATATATATATATATATATATATATATATATATATATATATATATATATATATATATATATATATATATATATATATATATATATATATATATATATATATATATATATATATATATATATATATATATATATATATATATATATATATATATATATATATATATATATATATATATATATATATATATATATATATATATATATATATATATATATATATATATATATATATATATATATATATATATATATATATATATATATATATATATATATATATATATATATATATATATATATATATATATATATATATATATATATATATATATATATATATATATATATATATATATATATATATATATATATATATATATATATATATATATATATATATATATATATATATATATATATATATATATATATATATATATATATATATATATATATATATATATATATATATATATATATATATATATATATATATATATATATATATATATATATATATATATATATATATATATATATATATATATATATATATATATATATATATATATATATATATATATATATATATATATATATATATATATATATATATATATATATATATATATATATATATATATATATATATATATATATATATATATATATATATATATATATATATATATATATATATATATATATATATATATATATATATAT
>OZ016503.1:16410623-16447399 GCA_963966595.1 Physocephala rufipes
ATATATATATATATATATATATATATATATATATATATATATATATATATATATATATATATATATATATATATATATATATATATATATATATATATATATATATATATATATATATATATATATATATATATATATATATATATATATATATATATATAATATATATATATATATATATATATATATATATATATATATATATATATATATATATATATATATATATATATATATATATATATATATATATATATATATATATATATATATATATATATATATATATATATATATATATATATATATATATATATATATATATATATATATATATATATATATATATATATATATATATATATATATATATATATATATATATATATATATATATATATATATATATATATATATATATATATATATATATATATATATATATATATATATATGGTTACACTATTGGAAAGTACGTCCAAACGATAAAACTTTATTATCAAAATAAATACTCGTTGTTGCAAACGAAAAGTCATCTTTTTTCAAAAAGTCGACGAGACGCATTTTTTGATGAGTGGCTGTGTGTATAAGCAGAACTACCGCAGAATTTGGTTAGCTCCAAAAAAATTATAATGTAGAACTCCTTGCCCCTTAACCTTCTTCAGAAATTAATTTTCGTTTGTTTTACAACATAAAACATTAAATATCATTAATTGCACCGCCGCAGCGTTGCCTTAGCCAAATTCCTCACGTTAGGCGAGCAACATGACAGAAAGACTTCAATTCTGTGACAAGTTACAGGAAATTTGTTTAATTGACATTTTAATAATGAGTATTTTAAAGTAGTTTTCCAACACAAGTTTTCACCATGCAACTTTTAATTAGTGCTTCCGCAATCCATTCCGCTGCTTTTGCTTCCGAGTTTCATGAATGGTGTTGTGTGAATTTTTCACCTGTCAATTCCGTAGCCGTTTTTATGTCAGAAATGCCGCTTCCCGCCCCTTCTTCTGCTTATCGACGAATACGCCCATTTAATTAATATGTAACTGTTGCCACTTTGAAATGTTTGAACAAGTAGTGGGGTTGTCCATACATGTCGCCACCTTAAGATTTTAAAAACAAAGAACAGCAAGATTATTGGCGCTGCAATATTAATTGAAGGTGATAGACCTCAGATTGAATGTAACTTGTTTTTTAACGCCATTTGAAGGTCTTCCCAAGTTTTCTGTGTGAAGTTGGCAACCGTGCATGCTATTGTAAAAAGTTGGATAACTTCACGAACACATTACACAAACAAGGAAACAGAGCACGTCACAGTAGAAAACGCCTTACATAGTGTCCGCAGAATATGCCGCATAATGTGGCGAACTAAATAACTTTGAAACCAGCGTATATAATTAATTTCGGGTTTAGAAAAGGGTTAATCATTCTTCGAAAAGCCACATAGAAATATATGATGGAGGCGTGGATGTGCGTGAACGCTCTTTGTATGTAAGAGTGTGCACGGAATTTCACCAAACTCTTCCACGAACTAAATGAAAAGTTTCCTCAATTAGAGATAGAGCGACTCCTTTCAGTATTAAAGGAAACATTTCTCGACGATCATAACACCGAGGTCCGAGAAGGCTTTTAGAATATTTTTAAACATGAATGCATTAATCTATATATTCATTATGCAACTTTCATTGAACTGCGGCACTATTTCAATAGACACATAATATTTTTGTAAGGTAACATACACCGACTCTCGGACTTTCAATCATCCGAATAAATTCAAATATCACTCGGACTTATCGTTCCTATATAAAAAACTTACGAAGGAGCTACATATGGAAAGTGTTAAGAATCACCTTAGCAATTTTCAGTTGGCGTCCGCAAATTTCCTTTAATTATGGTCATAAGATGATATGCTTTCCATAATGATTAAAGTTATACCAAGTACTCACTTTTGGTTAATACTGTGTCAAAGAGCCAACGCGATGGTTGAAGTACCAAAATTGTTGTAACCGCTAGAATTTCAATTACATATTAGCCAAATTATTTAACCGCACTTCTTTCCTTTGGACTTAGGATATTCTAAGACGACATTGCAGCCAACTTTGATGCATTATGCTACATTTCCATTACAATATCAAAGTTACACAACCATTCGAGCCTACTTATAATTTCAAGCGCCGAAGCTTATTACTACGTCGTTCATGAAAACCCTTCTAAAAACCGCCTTCAAAATTTCTACTTTTCTATTTTGATTATAGCTCCGCGGCACTATAGCTTATCCACTGTAACAGAAGAGCTCGCCACCCCTCGATTATTTATTAAAGTGTTAACAATGTTACAAACTGTTATGAACAATTTTGTATACGATGAGTCGTTAACATTAAGAGATGTGTATTTTTTTTTAATGAGAGGAACGCATCAAAAGCCTGAGTGCGGGACTTTAACCCGCTAAAACCTCTCCCCCAAGACTGTGTTTCCCCCGGAACTACCGTTAAGTATACCGTCGGGAGGCAGAAGGAGCTAAAGCTCGAAAGTTCGTTTACGTCCTACTGTCGTATGAATCTCTAATACTAATTTCAATCTGTAATCTAATACTAATGTCTCCAATACTAATGTCTCTGAGACACGTTAGTCTGGTTCTGCTGTTGAAGAGTCAGTGCTACATTACGTTCACGTTCTACCCTACGTTGCCGTAACATGATAGCCGCACACATGGCTTTTATAACCATCCAAGCTTCTGGAGACTCAAGCATATTGCTGACAATATTTTCTGCTGTAAGGTGACGGCGCAGCAAACTCTCAGCCGTAATACGCGATTGCGCATGGAACAAACATTCAAAAAATATATGGCTCACATCTTCGTTTTGACTGAAGCAGCCACCACATACTCTACTTGTGTCGTGGCCATATTTGCACAGATAGCTACGGAAGCATCCATGGCCACTGATCATTTGCGTTAGATAGAAGTCTAATTCACCATGCTGCCTTTCAACTCAGCATTTAACGTCTGGTATAAGCTGATGCGTCCATCGACCTTTGCTGGAGTTGGACCAACGCTCTTGCCACTTGGAAAAGGATATATTCTTAATTTCCTCAAGCTGCTCAGCTGTGACACTTCTACCAGTTTCTGCCCTGATGCGATATCGTAACGTACTCTCTTCAACTAACAGCTCCGGTGGGGGTAATCCAGCAATTACCGCGGCTGCTTCATATGAAATGGTTCGAAAACCACAGCAAACTCGTAGAACACACAATCGGAAAACACGAGTTAGGAGGCGTACGTTCTTTTTAAGGCTTAACGCATCAGCCCACACCGGCGCAGCGTACAAAACAATACTCGTAACAACTTTGACCAGAAATAATCTGCACTTTTGACCGGGTCCGTATGTATTTGCCATTATACGAGCCAGGGCTGAATAAGCTATCATCGCCTTTCCGCAAACCCTCTCGATATGCGCCGCAAATGACAGCCTACAATCCAGCATAACACCTCGATACCGAATAGCATGGGAAGTTCTGATCAGAGCTCCGTCGATATTTAGAACGATCTGCTCCAGTTTCTTTCTGCTTGTTATCAGAACCGCCTCGGTCTTCTCAATTGCAAGATGTAGTCTATTTGCACGTAACCAGGCGTTTATATCGTTCACAACGCTGGCCGCTAAGCTCTGAAGCTGGTGTAGCTGCTTAGCGACAATGACTACAGCAACATCATCAGCGTACCCAATTATACTAACGCCATCTGGGACAGGGATGCGCAACACAGCGTCATACATGATGTTCCACAATAATGGCCCCAGAACTGATCCTTGCGGAACACCTGCCGTAACCTTGTACCGTTTCACACCAGCATCTGAACTATAAAGAAGGATTCTATCTGAAAGGAAGCTTCTTAATGTCGTGATAAGATAACATGGTGTCTGCAGTCGCTCCAGGGCTGCAATGATGCTTTCCCAACTGGCCGAGTTAAAGGCGTTCTTTATGTCTAAGGTTATCACCAAACAATACTCTTTCGTGCCATATAACCAGCGCGAGCACTCTATAGCTTTCTCTGCTATGGTCTTGACCTTGTATATGGCATCCATTGTAGAGCGACCCTTTCGGAAGCCAAACTGATTTGGCGACAATCCATGCATTGCATCCACATGCCGCTGGAGGCGTTCCCGTAGTATATACTCAAAGACTTTCCCAAGAGCATCTATCATGCACAACGGCCTGTATGAGCTCGGTTCCAACAAGGGTTTTTTTCGGCTTCGGGAGCAACACTAAGCGTTGGATTTTCCATATCTTTGGAAAGACAAAGTCATTTAAACACGTTTGGAAAAGTAACCGAAACGGATCAGGTCTAATGCCGTAGGCCAGCTTAATGATTTCTGTCGGTATACCATCCGGACCTGGCGCTTTATTGCATTTGAGGGAGTTAATTGCCGAAGAAATTTCATCGTCTGATATACTGGTAACCGATGTGTCACTGGACTCATAATCCCTAAGTAGTGTGTTAGCAGCATGATCGTGTCTTGAAAGAGCGTCTGCACGACCCTCTGCATAAACACTTGTGAAGAGGGAATTTGGATATAAGTCTTCAATTTAGACATAACTGTTTTGTACGCATCTCCTCAGGGATTCTGATCTACCATATTACACAGTTCCTTAAAGCAGATATTTTTGCTGTTTCTTATCGCTTTTTTGAGCGCTTTGCGCGCCATTGTATATGCCGATCGATAAGCTACGTGGTTTGCCGTAGATCTACTGCGTTGTTCCATTCTCCTGGCATGTAGACAATTTCTTCTTAGCTCTGCAATCTGTTCGTTCCACCAGTATACAGGTCTGCGACCTTGTCTTTTACCTGCTCTCGCCATAGATGCATCGCAAGCTGTAGAGAGCCAGGAAACCACTTGCCTAGATGATTCTTCGGCGTTTCCAGTTTGCGGGTCTGTACTTTGCAGCATTTGACCAAACGCATCCCTATCAAATGTTCGGATCTTCCACCTCGTTATCGGTTGCGAACTTTTAGTCGTTACCTCGTTACGTATTGTGTTGATACGAGTTATTAACGCACGGTGATCGCTGTTTGTATACAGATTGCTTACAGCCCAATTCAACCGCCTTACTAAGGAACCACTTGCAAAAGTGATATCGATTGTTGAAATCCTACCATTTCGCTCAAAAGTATGCTCTCGGCCGTCATTTAGTAGTACAACATCTAGTCGGGCAAAACCCTCTAGCAAAACTTTACCTCTCTCATTGGTGTGCAGGCTGCCCCATTCAACTGCCCACGCATTGAAATCGCCAGCTATAACGCAGGGCGATGCATACCGTGCATCATTCACCAACTGATCAATTACTGCTGCATACTCTACCTCATTAAGGCTTGGTGGGCAATAGCAGCTAAAAATATAAGTACCGGCAATTTTAGCAGCGACATAATAATTTCGCTCTCTATCAAGCTTCCACTGAAAAGGCAGGCTACCACAATTCCAGATTGCTGCCTTTAACTTGTTGTCAGTGAACCATTCCGCTTGATTTCGGTACAGCTCCGATATAATCACTACATCGATTTGCTGTTCCACAACTGTTTGCTTCAGAAGTTCCTGAGCGGCTTCGCAATAATTAAGATTAATCTGCAGTAGCTTCATGGTTTCTTGTTATGAAGGCCTTCTTGAAAACAGGACACTTGTAACTGCCCGCTATGTGTTTTGCATCTAACCGAGAGTCTTTTTTACAAAAAATGCACAATGGCTCCCTACTACATACTTTTGCTATATGGCCCTCATCACCACACCTTTTACAAAGCCTTGAGCGATCTTCAGCGGTCTGGCATTGTCTTGCAATGTGACCAAACTCAAAACACTTGAAGCATCTTAATAGTGGTGCGTAGGCTCGTAAACGGCAAACCACCCAGCCAATTTTGATTCTTCCTACCTCTAGAAGTCTCCTAGCGTTATTTGCAGGAAGACTAATTAACGCAGTCTGAGTTTGGCCGTATGCATTTCGAAGAGAGACTATATTAACGTCATCTACTCCGAACTGAGTCTCTATAGCTTTTCTTATATCCTCTTTCGTGGTAACCTCATCGATGTCTTTACACTCGACGGTGGCACGTTTAATTAGGGTTCTGACTTCAGCTACGCCTTCTAAAACTTCTTTTACACTGCCTTTGAAAATGTTCGCTTTGTTTTCGTTGTTTTGAAATTGAATTAACAACTCCCCCTTAAGGGTTCGGCGAATTTTTGAGACAGCCTTTCCAACTTGCTCGAGCTTCGGGTCCGTTTTAACCCTACGCAGGATTTCCGCATACGACATATCGCGCTTTGCCTCTATTACTATGGCGTCAGGCTTAGTCCTGGGCTCTTTCTTTTTGATGGCTTTGCTACCTCTAACTACATACCATTCCATCTCCTTCTTTTGCGTCTGTATTTCAACACATTGATTTTGCCCCTTTTCGACCGATGGAACCGAAAGAGATGTGTATGTTCGTGTGTGTATGTATGTGTGTGTGCGTCTGTCTGTCTGGCTGTGAGTATGTTTGTGTGTGACAACGTGCCTCTCGATGGGTGCGTGTGTGTGCATGCGTACGCTTGAATTTGAGCGCTTTTATAAAGGGAACAATTTTTTAAGCCACGGCAATAATAAAACAAAGCAAACACCAAAATATCTAACTGAAGGCAACCGAGTTTCAACTGATGCTGATGAATGCCAGCATCATCAACTGTGTAACGGCATCAGTTGTGTCTCAGTTGACACGCATTATTCTGCTTGTAGACGTACAGCAACCGATAGCCAAGCAATTACTAATAAAAATTGGTACTTACTGGCCGAAAACGTTAACTTAATTATGTTACCGTCATATGAGTGAGTCGGCGGAAGACACGAAACCGAAAATGCTGAGGATATGAGTACCCAGAGTGGGACGAGATGGAAATCGATTCATTGTTTTTCATCTATGTTGTCGTGGCTTAGCTAGGGTGCCAGTCCCGTGGCGTAAGGGCCCAAAATGACAGTGGCTGGTGGGTACGAAACGGTCACTTGCCATGATTGGGTATCCACTAATTCCGGAGCCTTCCAAAGGCTTCAAATTGGTACCATGGGTGACAAGCAATCATATGTTATACACATACGAAAGTCCAAGCCTAATATGCATGTCATTGGGTAGGCCCTTCGGGAGCTTCGTGGTGGCTGTTGGTTGCACCCAAAGTCACGCGGGTACGAGTTTGGATGAGCTCGGGTGTGGAATACTTTAATAATTTCCGGTTGCCTGGACCCATAGACCGGAAGAGATTTTAGATAGGCCTCGACTATACCTAAGGTGGAATATCCATGCCTTACACATGGCTTCCATAGGTACAAAAGCTGCGGCTTGGCAACCAGTAGGCAGTGGGCGTCGGTTGTCATCATAAATCATAAAAAGTACATTCACATAGTCTGTACTTGCAACCCCGTGCGGGATGGCCCGCCATGGACTTAAGCCAACATGGGAGGCGTCCATGTAAAACACAAGGAGGTATCTGTCGTGGATTAGCTACGACTCAAGCAAATATTTTTGCACCAAACCCTAGCCGATATTGAGTGGCCTGCAGACGGGAACGAGATAAGTAATAAAAGGATTGGATGAACCTCAAGGGATGCCTATTTATGAAATCACATTTAACAAGAAAAAGTTTTTATTGTTTCTTCTTTTTCTTTTCGTACCACACCACCCTTCCAAAAACTTGTTGTCAACTCAATACGCCAGCAGCGTGGCATAAATAAAATTAAAATTTCCCATCAAAGAATATCAAAGAATTCCGTCAAACGGAAAAAAGTATTCATATTTAAAATATTTGAAATATTAACTACATAATCAATTTTTAAATATAAGGAATAAACGACAAATCCCGGGAATACACTCTGGTGTTTTATACTACGGCGTACCACACGATAACCAGAAGGAAGTGATCACCGCAAACATTAGCTCCCAGTTTTTCAGTTTACTATCAAAATAACCATTTTAATTTTCTATTCAATTACTATTCGGTTTACTAGCAAAGATCCTTAGTTCACAAATTCTCAAAAAAACCATGAGCAAATCTGGATGTTACCCTGCAGCGCACGTGGCACCAGCCTGCCAATAATACCTGACGTTACCTAAAATGCATTATCAAGTTTAGGACACAAAAGTTTCTTATCACAAATTATTAGTCCTCGCCGTTTGATTATGATGGGTATTTTAATTTAATTTTATAAAAGATATAGACCAATATAAAGCCGACCATTACCCGCGAATTGTGCTTAAAGACTTGCATTTTAGTTTAATATGATCTCTTTAAGGTCCAGAACCGATCAAGGGAACATCAATCAAACTACGCCAGTTTGTCGTGTTTGCTGACCCATCGAAAAATATCTTGTCGAATTAAAGCTTGGTGTGGTAGTTAACATTTGTTTCGTCTTTGATTACCTTTTATTTCATATGACATAATTTGGTATATTTCTCCATAAACTTATTGTAGTATCTTCGTAATTTTGGATTCCTCTCTACCTTCTTTTTCGAACATAAATAATATTTGACCAATGTCTTCTTTTGGAGGTTCCCTAGTTGATTTTCTTCTTAGAAAGGAAGTTATATTAAGAATTTAACATTTTCCTTTCCATGGTGTTTCTTCGAGAATGTTGAGTACATTTAACCAACTCGCTTTGGGTTTCGGCTTCCGAATCTTTCGCTTCTCAAAACTTCTCCAGATTTGTTTCCATATACTTGACGAATTAGTTTTTATGTGAGCCTGATTTAAATACCTCTGACAGTATCCATTCCAGTTTTATGGCCTGACCTAGAATTTGACCATTCTTATAGATACGTTCTTCGAACACAGTTAAATAGATGTCGTCGCTTAACACCTTTAAATGCAAAAGTCTCCCAGCTTCTCCTATGTCGCATTTCTTGGAGCATACAACTTTTCTATTATGCACCAGATCTTATCACGGATCGAAACACTAGAGTGTTAATGCCCTCTTGTGTTATAGATTTTATAATTGGTTTCGCTTCTGGTGTCTCCAGTGCAGCTTGCACTTACTTCATGGTTATCATATACTCGTGATTTTCTTCCACTATTTCGTGTGGTATTAATGATATGTCATATTGTTAATTACCTTATTCCTTTTGTTGCAGGATGTTAAGTGCTTGTCCGATTATGGCATCATGGCTTGAAATATTTTTAACGTGCTGCTCTTCCTGCTCTTTTGCTGCAAAGTCAGCGCCAATATTTATTAACTGCTTTTTTATTTGCCGATTTGAGATGTCCGGAACCTTCCTTCAATAATTGTTTCCTGTAGATTTGTGGATTCCTCGCCTAATTCTTTTTGTTGATTGATCTAATTATCCTTCGACATATTGTTTCTGTTTTTGCCACTTCTCACTTTTTACTGTCTTAGTCGTCGGACGTATTTGTACTATATTCCTGCCGAGATTATACCGATGTTGCACTTGCTTTTTTGTTAATTTACACAACTCCGGTGTTTCTTACGAATTGTAGGGAAACAAAGAAGCGATTTCTGTTTACTCTGATTCTTTCACCACTGATTAATGCTCAAAGTATTTTTCGTTAGAATTATGGACTCTCGGCTCTATTCTGGCTGGTTTGCTAAAGTCACCACTTTTACAAATAGTAAATATTTTACTATTTACAAAGGTTTCGTATTCTGAGAAAAATTGAAAAACTATTTTCCTTATTATTTTGTAAAAATCAGAAAACGTGTTGATAGTTTTCTGAAATCGCAGCCAATTTGAGTTTAACTTACGAATTGAACAATTTTAATTTTTTGACCGTGAAAATAATTATGTGAAATATCAAAATTATTAATTCACGTAAAAAATAAGGAAATTGCATTTCCTAAATCTATTGAGGAACAACTAGTAGTTCAAACAGGGTAAGGAAAGTGTCTACCTTATACCTTGTGATACACCTACATACTCATAATATTTCCTATTTGCAGATATTTTGCGAAATTTGTGATAAAGAGCACAATAGGGTCAATTGAAATATGTCAACTGAAAATAAGTAATTTTACTCAAATGGCTCTTAAATTGTATTATGAAAATATACTTTCCTTTCTAAATCCTTCATTATAAATAATATTTAAATTTGAACGCCACAACGACAACTTTTTTGACATTTAGATTTTCCCCATGCATGGTGAACTAATTAAGTTTATCAGTTGTAAACAAATTTTCAGAATATCAATATTTAGTAAATTTTACTAGAATTTTACAAAAGCAGAAATATATTTTTAGTAAAGTTCATTTTCGGAATAGAGCTGTCTTTCAGGGTTTTAAAATCCAATATGAATTTTTGTAATTTCGTAATATTTTATTGGACTGATTCTCTAAGTCTAAGTTTTCTACTGATTCTCTATTACCGAAGTCTATTACCACAGGTGAGGAAAAACTCTGAAAGTAACTCGAAGGACCAAACGTATATAATTACACTGGGAATACTTTTCTTGTAGTACACAATTACTGAAATAAACATTACTATTGAAAGACTATGGAATGTCTCAGTTAAGCCTAGCCTGAGTTTATATCCATGCGCCGGCCTGATTGGTGGAATTTCTTGAACTTTTAGGTATACCAGACCAGCGGAAATGGCAACTCTCTTCAGTATTTTATTACGTGGTTTCGATATATCGGTCAGCTTATAGTTGCAATGGTTTCTTTTGGAAACAAAGTTTTTGGAAAACATCGTACCGTACACAATTCTTGGGAGACAGGTAAACAATGATTTGATTAGATTCAAATTTCAGTATTCAAAATAAGTTAAAAGTACAAATTATATTTAAAAAAAAATTAATTCGTCTCCGAAACGCATTTCATTTAAATGCGCGATTTCCTCTCAAATGTACTAAAAAAATTACTTCAAATAGAATTCAAATTTAAGGATCCTTCACTCTTTTTGCTACTTTAATTTGACCCTTTTTATTCATGTGCACAATTCGATTTTGTCGCTTTACAATCTGGAAACACCCGAAGAATCATCAAATGTGTTTGTCTATTTCATCCACTCTTTACGCATATACTTTGGTTCTATACTTTGAACGTCATAAAAGAATAAATACAAGAAAAATAACTTTGCCTATTAATTGATGTATTGTGCGTAGTTACAAAAAATACTCTTATGGCTATAATTACTTGTAAAAAAACTGTCTCCATTGTTGTGACCATGGTCAAATATGTGGCTGATGCAATGTTGCGAGCATCCATTCATGTCAATGATAATAATAAGAAAAGCAACAAAACTAATTGCATTTTTGTTTTTGCCGTATGCTTAATTAATAATTTAACCACGCGTGCACCCACACAAATATAATATATGTATACATAAAAAAAACAAGCTCTTATGCATATGTACTCGGGCGGTGACATCTGGCTGTTGTATTAATGCAATATTTTTTCTACTTTTTCTGGCTTGCATAGTCAAATTTGCCGCACTTCAAATAGCACGGCAAAGCCTTCAGAATGCCAACAACAGCAGTACAGCAAGTAAGTGGGCAGGTGGTTTTGTGTGATAAAAAGCCACCGCTTATTCGCCACTGCGTTGCGATCGCTTAAGGCATAAATTGCACTTAAATGTTGATCATGTGTGAGAAATTGCTCTGCATTCATGCGACCCTCTTCACTTCTTCTGCCCACCCCGCTTATAACATATCCTTATACCCTACACTCGAAGGGGCAGGATATATTCACATTGCGCCTTCGTTTGTAATGCAATAGAGGAGGCACGGAAGGTAAGGAAAGGTTTATATTCTTGCAGCTCCTAAATTGAATACGGCATTGTATATCTTCTGCCAAGAAAAGGCAGGTCCTTTTGTCGCCCTCTCTGTCTGTGTGTCTGTGCGGTCGTGTGTCCGTATGTCGAAATCACGATTAAAGCCTAATGTAAATCGGTATCAACATTAAATTTAGCAGGAATTTTCTTTATCATAATAGGATATTTAGGATTGAAAAAGGAAAAATTGGATCCGCGCCACGCCTACTTTTCATAGTAAATATGACTTCATAAATATTTAGAGAATTTCGTAGTGTCTAGAACATATATAAATATTAATTTTTAGTGTATTAATTAACACAATAAACATCCAAGAGGAAATTATCTACGGAAAAGTGGGTGTGATACGCCCACTTGGAACAAACGTTATGACTGCATATGAATCGATGAGATAATCGTCTTCAAATTCGGCGCGGGTATTCTCTCGCATAATTGGTTCTTTGTTGGGAAGTTCATATATTTCTGTTAATTATCACTTCCTGAGTCGAGCTGCTAGTCTACCAGTCACTTAGGGTGCCAGTCCCGGGTGCATGGGCCCAAAATGGCAGTGACCTGGGTGTATGAAACGGTCACTTACCACGATTGTGGTACACCCGGGTTCCGGACCCTACCATATGGCTTTAAATTGGTACCACGGGAGACAAGCTACGAGATTCAGCCCCAGTATGTGTGCTAACAGCTTAGGCTGATAGTTACACCATCTGGGTTAAACAGCCAGTATGTGTACTGATAGCGTATGCTAACAGCTACACCATCTGGCATTATATTCCAAGCCCCACATGCTTGTCATTGGGTAGGCCCTTCGGGAGCTTCGTGGTGGCTGTGGTTAATACCCAAAGTCACGCGGGTACGAGTCTAGTCAGCTCGGGTGTGGTAATGCACTAAAACATTACCGGGTGCCGGGCCCCATAGACCGGCAGAGGTTTTAGATAGGCCTCGAATATACCTTAGTGGAATGTCCATCCCATGCACATGGCTTCCAAAGGTACAAACGCCCCGGCTTGGTAACCCGGAGGCACTGGGCGTCGGTTGCCGCTATAAAGTAAAAAGGTGCGTTCACAAAGTTCGCACTTGCAACCCCATGCGGGATGGCCCGCCGAGGAATAAGGCCAACACGGCAGGTGTCCTCGTAAAACTCAAGGCAGAAATCTACCAGTCACTTCATATGTTATGAAATTTGTTATGAGTATTCTCTATCATTAGAATTTAGTGGTGCTAAGAATGTGTCAAATCGGAGCAGTGTCGTGTCTACTTTTTATGAAAAAAAATTGTAGAGCCCCATATTTCTCACTCCATTGGGATTTTTGGCCAATGTGGAATTGCTGGACATCTAAAATCCACAAAAAGTTGGCGCAGCATGCTCAATTGGCGCGGAATTATACCATGTGGGTGTGGGACATTTTTATTGAAAATGAGGCAGTGGATCTAGGTTAACTAAGAAAATTGGAATGTAATATTAAAAGGGGCGTACTGCGGATTAAGATCGTGCTGTCAACTTATGTAACGGGTAGAGGGTATACGCGCTTCGGCCAAGCTGAATCTATCACTCTCACTTGTTTTTATTAAAACCTAATCAAGGAGTAAACCCCCTACCGCCGGAAGAATAATGCAGGGTTTTCCTTTTATTTCGGCGGACCATGGTCTACAATACTTGAGAGATGGCTGTGCATCAAATCGCTTTGTTGTCAGGAGGCGGTTTGTAAGCAATGAAATAATTCAATTGTTTCGCATCAAATTATTCCCTAGTTGGCATCGATATGGGCCCCCACTGCAGTTGCTGTTGTACACCACCGGAAATTGTCACTGAGCTGATTATTAACAAAGGGTGGATCCCTTATCATGTTTCTTGCCGCATTCGGTAGCTTTGCATGACCACTTGCATTCATTTTATGCAAACGCATATATGAATTTCTTCCCAAATGAATGGCTTTGTTTTCGAGAAAGTTGTTATATGTAAAATATTATTAATATAGCAGGTACACTCGTAAGGAAGCAAACTTTAGATTAATAACCAAATAATCGGTCTATCTCTCGATCCAGAATAATGTACTGGGATGGTGTATTGTATTTTGATTGTACTCTTGTTAACGAAATGTTGAAAGAGGGCGAAATTCTTACCTGTACCCGTACCTGTACCTGTCGAAGGACACCTTTTTAGTTTCGTAATTATTTCTCCCAATACAGCTAGCTTCTATACTGAGAGTAGCTGAGACGTCGACAGATAACTTTCGGTAATCATCATAAATAAGTGACCAGGAAGAATTATGCTCCATCTTGGGGTGCGAGATACGAAAACGTTTTATTTACCAGACCCTCACAAAACCTTAAAACTTACTACTAAATTTGAAAGTCCTGCAACTCCAGCTCCAGATTGCACGGACTACCTTGTCATTGTGCTTCACGGCCTCTAGCCCCTCAAAGAAATCTGGTTCGATAACAGTCTCGATGGCGCCGGTGATAAGTGACTTCAATTCGGTGAGTTTCTTATCGTTGGCTGATTTTTTCAGATATCCACAGACTGCCTAGTCAAATTATAAACGCATCCTCTTTAACTTTAGGCACATAATGGTGGTAACTATGATGATAGCAGACACTATAATGGTAATACAAATACAATGAGAACTACCCTTTCAACATTAAAAATAAGCATAAATGAATACTGATATAAAACATTATTTTATCTTAAAATTAAGACAAGTAAATGGAAGATCCTAAAGTACAAATAATTTCCAGGTAACTCGTCGATTTCATATTACACATGTATATCTTCCAGTTATTCAGAATATAGCTATTTCAGGAGTCGGTACTATCGTGGCGGGTGCACCCAGCAAAGTTTTGATCTTGTATGGTAGTCGAGACTGCAATCCTATAAGCAGTTGATAATATTAAAATTTGGAAACACTACAGAGTATCTTCATTAACAAAACTAGGATTCCAAATATATTGCTACCAAATTCGAAGTAAAGGAACCCTTTCGACATTTTTAAGATACATATAAGGAAGTTTACTTAGAAGACTATTGGAAATTACTGTCAATGTTTGGAAAGCACTTCAAAACGCTTTATTTCTGTTCACACACTTTTGGTTTATGCCCGTATTAAACTAGAATCAAATATTTATTTGTCTTTCATAAATATTGTGACCCTCATACCCGCAAAAACGGACGGTGAATGTTTTGCCTAGCTTGCAAAGCATATTTGCATGTAATTGAAAAATTTCGGCGGAGACAGTGGGTTCGACCTGTTAACCTCAGAGATGCCGAAGGATTTTTTATACTGGTACAAGACAGCTGTACCAGTATGTACGGAGCCTGACGCCGGTGATTTTTTACAAAAAAGTTTATTAAAATAGTTCATATTTCATTTTCATTTCATTCATTTCAAAAAGAAATATTAACAAAACTAAAATAACAAGAAATAATTTTTTAAATACATATCAACAAAGTGTACTCACATATGTATATGCAGAAGCCTCATTAGAGCTCAATGGTTTTAACGGAAAATTAGTAAACAAACACGAAAATTAAGAATAAGAACAGTTTTGCTGCTATCAAATTAGAATTAGATACTGCGGGTAGAATCTCAGCAATTTACGACAGCAAAATGGAAATCAAATATTTTTTCAATCTCCGCAAGAGCCCATGTAAATTTGATAGCTGATGAAACGGAGTTGCAAATCGCTGCTCAGTCTCTGTTTAATGTTTTACTTTTTCCCTCGTTTCCCATAAGAGAAAACCCTATATAATTTTGATAGCTGAAAATTGTGGCTACATCTAGCCACTATGACTGCGTTCAACTAGTTGCATTGCAATCAATCAATTGAAAATTTGTGTAGAAACTTGTGTGCCTTGTGTGTTTGCGAAATTTGTGACTACTTTCTTAAAAATAATTTTTTCAACACTTTCTTTGAATAACATAAACAACATTTTAAAAAAAATGTTGACAATGATTAATTGGATGAATTGTGTTTGAATGTAGAATATTTTTCAAAAAATTATGTACAGGTCGTAGTTTTAGCAATCTTATTTAGTGTTAAATATTTAGCCCAATTATGAGGAAAGATCTAGTGTACAAATTTACCAAAGAATGAGATTTCCATGTGCATATTTTTTACATAAAAGTTATATTTCTATAAATAATGAAGGTTTTCACTACTTAACCCAACTAATATTCTGTTTAACTACAATTGAACACGGTATTTATTGCATTTGGTCCTGTAGGAAGCAAATTTTTTGATTGCCCTACCAGGAGCGCATTTTCCTATGCACACTTTCACGCTCTCCAGGGGAGATTATAGGTTCTACTGAAAGATTTTTACAGATAGTTTTTTAAAAACATTAACGTTTGAGCCAGACTTGGATAGCTTGGGCACTTTACATACAGTAACGACATCCCGTTTGAAAAAAACATTACTAGACCGGCATTTACTGTCCACTTCCTGGAGATTACCGTGAACCACAACCTACCCGAGCGCATGATTCAATACATTATACAGACTCCTCTGGGATAAGAACAGAAAAACAATAAATTGCCAACAACAACAACTACAACAAAACACGTAATAGAGGAAAAACTAAGTAAACTAACTAAAACTGATGTCATTAACTCGCTTCGCAATGTGATTAGAGTTGACTTTTTGATATGGATAGCAATAAGAGCAGAAATAATTAATTTTATTATGTTGTCAGAGAGACAAAAGAATTAAATGAGAAAAGCGGCAGCAAAACCAAAAACAACCGGCTTATTTCTCATTTCAAGTAGTATTGTTCAAAGCGCTAACCCAGTAGGAGAGGAAAAGGTATCAAAAATTTGAAGTGAACTCAACAAGGGAGAAAAAAATCATCGAATGCGATGTCGACATTAACATGTTTGATTAAAGGATGAGGTCGGAAGGAGACACGACCGAGTTGTAGATTTACGGTGAACCGGATTTTGAAAGCGTCATGCGATTATGTCGTTATAAGAACCTTATTGTTGTTGCAATCATTACCGTTGACTTTATGTTTTTCTCTACAGTCCCTTTTGTTATTTGCTGTGATTTTACCGGGATTGCTTTCTATTGGGTTCATACCCTTCAACTGGATATTATCGTCCTTTCGTCCTCTTGTGCATAACTTTGTCCTCACCCTATAAAAATGTTGAAATCAATTGGTTTTAGCGTCGCGCCGCTTTGCCACACTTCGGCTCTCTGGATGATATTTTAAAGTTTTTTTCAATTTCCAACACTTCCAATATAATCATTTCCGCACAATCAATATTTCAAAATTGTACTAATCCGTTTCAATTAATGTTCGTGAAACATATTTCGATCGATTGCCAATTTTTGCACGCACTAGAATCACACATTTTTCCCCTTTATCGTAAATTTGATAAACCCCCGTTAACGCAATTACAAAATGACTTTGCGGAACATGAAAGAGATTGCGTCTACCGAACTTAAAGTGATGATTGTATCAGTGTGGAAAACTGAATGAATGTATTTGTACTGTATGAATTAGTATTTGGAGAAGATCAAATTGCCCTGATTGATGGAGTTGGTTGGGATAATTTCTTCTCTTCGGTTCATTTTGATCAAAGAAGTGCATATTTGGCATGCGTTGTCGAATTTCTGATAAATGTTTTTACGAAACATTTTTTTGAAGTGACCCTTCTAGATTATGTAGTGTTTCTGCATTTAATTTGCTTCTTGTTTTATTTTTGTACCCTACACCCGAAGCTTTTAGGCTATATTAAGTTTGTTTCTCCGTTTTAAACGCATTAAAGGAGGTGTGTCAGGTATGGAAAAGTATATATATATTATGTTCTGTTGAAATCACGATTACGAGAGAACGAAAAGGGATATGCTCTGTTTGAGAATGTTTGGTTTGAGAACCACGCCTACTTTTTATAGGTTATGCGAATGTATGCAGATATGAAGCTTAGTTTCTACGTTTGTAGAGCGTATTTGAAAATACAATTTTATCCTGGAACTGAACCACGAACACTAAATTATTTTGCAAAATGTGGGGGTGATCCGTGTCTCTACTAAGAATACAGATATATCCTGTGGGTGTGGGGTATTCAAGCTTCGACTAGGCCGAAGATAGCACCCTTACTTGTTGTTTTTTTTTTTGGTATTTTTGTGGAATTGTACTTGTGAAATTAGTAAAATCCCGATATTTTGTTATGAGACTGAAGTTTTTCAAGACAATTTACAAACTTTTTTGCAATAAGGGAACTTATATGAAATGATTCTACTTCACATATTTCCCCCTTTTTTAAGAAAATGCATGTTCAATATGTACCTTCCTTATTAATTTGTTCGTTGCTTTTACTCTCATTAAAAACTTAGTCAATCTTTATCGACTCCGGCTGCGCATGAATTCAAATTATAACTTAAACTCACCAAATTCTCTCGAAGACCGATTCGTATGAAAATTTTGCAGGCGCGACGACAGCGATGAGCGATAACAACGGCTAAGATGAAATGCGTGCATAGGGAGCAGACAAATGGATGACCCACAAATTATTTGAGCAAGGAAAATCAATACAGAATACACTTGCAGAATGAACATAGACAATCCGTTTGGAGAATATTTCAGGCACGAACAAGAGGCATATTAAAGATATATAAACACCCTAAAATAAAAAACACTGTCCTTTTTAACCGCGAATAAGGATATCAAATATTAACTTTTTTAATGCCTCAAAAGATCCCAAACACAAGAATTTCGAGAAATAATCCTACGAAGTTATATTAAAACTAATACCCTTATTCACAAAGTCACCGGGTGAGTTAAGACGACGTCGTCTTAAAAGTCACTTTTCGAGAGACGTCGTATTCACAAAGTCACATTTTGAGCGGGTGACCCTATTTTACGTCGTTCCCACTGCTTAACGTAGTATTTTTGTTGTTATTTAAAGATGGTGGAATTTTCGGTGTTGGTGCACGAAATTTTACTCTTGTGGCTGTGTTCAATAATAAATTTCTTTAAAAAAATTGCACCACACTCAAAAATTTTTGATTTTTTGGGCAATATTAGACCAATAAATGCTGAAAAAGGAAAGAATAGTTGAAAGAAAATGTTATAACAACATTTATTTCGTTTTTTTATAACATTTTTTGCTTTTTGTTTGAACAATAATGACAAGCATAATTTTTATTGTTGGAAGTTATGCAACCGTGCAAATTTGTATAAATGCGAACATTTATTAGAAATTTCTCAATATAGAGCCTCAATTCATAAAAAAGTAATTACGAATGAACTAAAATACGAAAATTCACTGACAATATCGATAGGTTGTACCCAAAAATATTAATGGTTTTATATTTCTCTTATGAGTGCGTCTTAACGATATCTTGAGTGTATTTTCGTATTTCAATTCACTCATAGGCCCTTCTGTATAAATATGTTTATGTAAAGCGTACAAAGGATAAGGTCTGATCTTTCGTCGGTAATGCACATTGATAAAATGATGACACTCAAAATTTTCAAATATTTGTGGAGCTTCGCAACTAGTATACTTCGTCTGACGGTGTGGACCATCGGTAGTTCTAATATGTTCCTAATTTTTAGTGAAGAAGTATACTTTAAAGTGAAAACTTGAGAAGAGATTTGATAACAATATACAATGTAAAAAATAGCGAAGCAAACAAGCACCGCCAGAGGAATAAACTGGTATCGAACCCGCCATTCATATAAAAAGCAAATTGTAATGTGTGGAACGATCTTAGGAGATTTATAATTCATCTTCGAAAAATCGCCACATTGCCCATATCAATAGTATGATAGTGAAATACAATGATAGTGAAAACTATTAAAATTTCAAATGTTTTTTTTCATTTGGTTGCGTATAACAAATATATTAAAAATACAAGGATAGAATTATAGTTTTAAAAACGAAAATTCATTTTTAAAAACCAAAACAGCAAATTTTTGTTGAGAGACGACACCTAATTTGGTGTCGTCTTATTTGAGACGACGCGTCGTCAATTATTTACTTTGTGAATACCGATTTCTTACGTTATTGACGACGACGTCGACAGCTGATACATTTACTCATATAGAGAGACGGCGTCGACTTTGAGAATACCGGTCGTCGTCTAAAGACGACGACGACGCATAAAAGTGACTTTGTGAATAAGGGTATAATTCAAATTTTTAATTCTAATTCAAAATTCCCAGCAGTTCTTTGGAGAGACCAAGGCTTTTGGTACATAAAAAAATTCATTCAAATGTTTAAATTGCATAATGTACCTATGTTCTCCCTCGTATGATTACACTTTTACCCCCCCCCCTCCGGGTCATAATGACCGAAACTCAAATCTGGAATAACTTATTCTAAAACGGTCAAGGCGTCTATAATAATTACAACGGTTTAATCTATATTCAAAATAACCCAAAAGAAACGAATATTTGTTTAATATTGTGGCATAATGAAAAAAGGAAAGATTTATTTCTTAAAATTGGGGCAATAATATAATATGTTTCCTCAATACTCTAGAAATCACCAATATATGATTCCTCCCCATAATTAGCATATCCAGAAGTGTGGTTTTCATCCTCTAAACCTCTATCTACTTCATCGCTGAATGTTTGCAAGATCTTCTCCAATCATAAATCTCCTTGCCAGTTTATAGTTTTAGAATTCAATAAGTACAGCACTATTCCGTAATGCTGCAAATAGAATCAACAGGATTTCAAGCTTGAGGGAAAAGAGAAGGGGTCCTTTCACTCAGAGCTTCCAATAATCTAAACTGGATTGAGTTCTTAGGATGGAATGATTAAACTAAATACTAACTTATAAGTTAAAATTGAACGAAAATAATTAAGGATGCTTCGACCTGGCCAAAACTCATATCCTACTTCTATAAAATAAATTCATAGTTTGATTCTCATAGTCAGAGGGCGATGCTTGTTTCTTTTAATGCTACTTTTCCTGGTTAATTTCTAACTGATTAACTTCTAACTAATTTTCAACACAACGCTTTGCATAAAAGTCTACACATGGTATAGCATAATAGTGAGCGCGCTACGCATAATGTGCAACACTGTCATCTTGGCCATACAAGTTCAACTTCAAAACCTCAATAGAAAGAGATAAATACACAATAGCGATATCATAAAAACGTAGGCGTGGGGGTAGACAAGAGACAAGACATTTTCTATACTAAACAATTTTCATAGAAACGTTTTATGATTATACCTCTACTCGTTCTCCTGGAATGCGTTCTTCTTTATAAATGTAGTTACGGTAGACCGATCGCGCCCATATTTGCAAAAGAACTTAACCGTGGGTAAGCTCGAGTACGAAATTTTGTCATCTAATTCCATATACAAGTGTTTCAAACTAAATACACATGTGGATATTTTCACAATATGTGTTGAATGAAACCATAGTTTTTTACTCTCGGAGTATTTGCTTTTTGCTTTCAAAATTTCAGCATATTTTTTAATTTTAGCATATTTTTTAAGGCTGAACAATCTGAAGGGTAAAAAAGTATTTCTGCCTAATAGGAACTTACACTTACCGGATCATAGCTTCGGTTAAATTTGAAGCAAGCAAAAGTTCTGTTGCAGTTACGCGATATGCAGTTACCTCCCATTTTTTGACAACGCCAAAATTAAATTTGTATGTTTTGTATATTTTGAGACACTCCCAAGAAACCCTTAGGTTCAAGACACTCCCAAGAAACCCTTAGGTTAAGCAGAGCGCGACGGCAAGTGATCTCTTTAAAGGGCTTTCCTAACGTTAATCCCTTACCACATACTCTACACCCAAGAGCTGAAGGGTATTTTAAATTTGTTCCTGTTTATAATACCCCTATTTCCACCCCCACTTTTTGTGGGATAAAATTGTAAAATCCCATATTACATGTGCTGATATTCGTTGTGGCTTCCGACAGGATGGGATGTTAAAGGATATTGGAACCAATTTTCCCTTGCCAAGATTGGTTTGGCGATAAATGGTAACAATAACCTTGCATTTCTAACTTGACACCAATCGATGTCATCAGTAACGTCAGAATTTGGTGGTCTTTAATATATATCAGTAAGGAATCGTCAAGTGTCATTGCCACATTAGCATCAGGATGTATGCCATTTAATCCTTTTGGCGCTCCCCTCGTGGCCTTTTTCTTGCGCCCTCATAACCTTTATTTTTTACGACTAGTCATAAATTTTAATTGAAAAAATGACAACGTCGAGTTTAGTGATCATCTTATGATGATTTGTGGAAACTTCCTGCGATCGCTTAAAAGGAATGTACATTCCATTAAGTTCTAAATGGAAGATTATGTTTTTTGCCTCCCGTCACTTTTTTGTGTGTCTGTTGAATTAGTCTTTGGACAGTTTCGGCGTACTCGGCGGTTGTGATTTCCGTACCGTGTCGTATTTGTTATTATTCACTTTTGCACTAAAAGTTACGTAGACGGGAACAGGTTGAAGTATACTTACCGTACTCTGAACATACGCGTTTTTAGTTTTTCATACTTTATCATTTCAAATTTTTATCAAAGGATCGCTGTTAAAAGTTGTTGAAAGCAATTCACGTTCCACATTGGAGCGATTATGCGCTGATTTTAGTCTGCATTTTCGCAAAGGACGTTAGAATTATCCCAACAGTGGGAAAAACTTTTGAGCAGCACGTTAAGGCGCAAAATGGATACCAAACCTTTTACATGATCTCCACAAGAGTCTATGTAATTTTGACTATGTAATTTAATTATATATATATATATATATATATATATATATATATATATATATATATATATATATATATATATATATATATATATATATATATATATATATATATATATATATATATATATATATATATATATATATATATATATATATATATATATATATATATATATATATATATATATATATATATATATATATATATATATATATATATATATATATATATATATATATATATATATATATATATATATATATATATATATATATATATATATATATATATATATATATATATATATATATATATATATATATATATATATATATATATATATATATATATATATATATATATATATATATATATATATATATATATATATATATATATATATATATATATATATATATATATATATATATATATATATATATATATATATATATATATATATATATATATATATATATATATATATATATATATATATATATATATATATATATATATATATATATATATATATATATATATATATATATATATATATATATATATATATATATATATATATATATATATATATATATATATATATATATATATATATATATATATATATATATATATATATATATATATATATATATATATATATATATATATATATATATATATATATATATATATATATATATATATATATATATATATATATATATATATATATATATATATATATATATATATATATATATATATATATATATATATATATATATATATATATATATATATATATATATATATATATATATATATATATATATATATATATATATATATATATATATATATATATATATATATATATATATATATATATATATATATATATATATATATATATATATATATATATATATATATATATATATATATATATATATATATATATATATATATATATATATATATATATATATATATATATATATATATATATATATATATATATATATATATATATATATATATATATATATATATATATATATATATATATATATATATATATATATATATATATATATATATATATATATATATATATATATATATATATATATATATATATATATATATATATATATATATATATATATATATATATATATATATATATATATATATATATATATATATATATATATATATATATATATATATATATATATATATATATATATATATATATATATATATATATATATATATATATATATATATATATATATATATATATATATATATATATATATATATATATATATATATATATATATATATATATATATATATATATATATATATATATATATATATATATATATATATATATATATATATATATATATATATATATATATATATATATATATATATATATATATATATATATATATATATATATATATATATATATATATATATATATATATATATATATATATATATATATATATATATATATATATATATATATATATATATATATATATATATATATATATATATATATATATATATATATATATATATATATATATATGCGTAGTGTATACACAAGGGTTGATGTTTTTGTACTGATTTATAATTTGATTTGTTTACAGAAGTTAATTTACAAACGTAATATCTCTTTGCCTTTGTTTGATATCTGTAAAACTAAAACGTTTAAAAAATGTTTATATCTTTGAAATTTGTAATCCTTGTTAGTTCAATTAATATTTTATTATAATTAACTTAGTTGATATTTTAATAAAAACTATGTAAATATGTCTCCAAGCGAGACAAGTGGTTTGAAAATTACGCTTTTCCTGCAAGAATCCCATATGTGGAAGCGTCGTTATCTCCATCGCTATCCTATCTTGCCTATGAAGTATGCTGGAAAGTTAATTACTTTTTATTTAATGCTTAAGTAAAAATAAGAGTTATAGGAACGTACCTCATTCATTCATTAAGCCCTTGGGTGTGTAGAACTAGGCAGATTTCTGCCTTGCGTTTAGCGTGGACACCTGCCTTGACGGCTTAATTCCACGGCGGGCCATCCCGCACGGGGTTGCAAGTGCGAACATTGTGAACGCACCTTTTGTCTTTATGGCGACAACCGACGCCCAGTGCCTCCGGGTTACCAAGCCGTGGCGTTTGTACCTTTGGAAGCCATATGCATGGGATGGACATTCCACTAAGGTATAGTAGAACTAGGCAGTAATTGTTTCGTAGCACTTGCGATCTTAAGACATGGGCAAATGGAAACATGACGTTTCCATCAAAGGTATGTATGCCCTTCCACGCCACTCAAGAGGCATGCACATTGCCGCGTTACCTTTTTTGGATGTCCGTTTCCCCAGTAGGCCTATATCACCCATACACAAATAAACAGGACAAATTATTTTTTTAGATATACATAGTGAGGAATTTTAAATTGTACAATGATATGTAAAACATTTCACAGACGTTAATATATATGAAATTTAAAGTCAATGTTACTGTGTTATATTTCATGAATATTGGTGATAATGTATGATATAATATTACATAGTTATAAGTTATATATGCTTAGTTAAGCGCAATTAAACAGAGTGCTAAAACGAAGCGAATAGAAAAAGTGCATTCACAAATATAATATAATATACACAAATTATATTCTAGTATTATACATATACGTACCTGAAGGATTATTTCAGCAGAATGGCCTCGAATTATTTTATTGAACTGATTCTAAAGGTGAGCGAGGGAAATGAAGCTTTGTTAAGAAATTGGCGACTTAATCTCGATTGAAATACTTTAAAGCAAAATATATTGAAATCCTGAAAAATAGGGATGCGAATTCACGGGTCTTTTTCGTATTCGTATTATTCTACATAAACAATTGCGGAAATTAAAAGACTGCTAATGCCTCTTCGATGGCAAGCTAAATCAAAATTCTTTAAAGATCCCGTTTCTGAATTGTTCACATGAATTACAAATTCGCAGAAAGGCTTAACTATAGCATAGTAAAGGTAAAAAGGAGATCTTCCGTCGCGAGATCATTTTCAAGATGCGGCAAAGGCTTTTAGCAATTATGACGTTTGTAATACTTCAAATGCAACCAACCGCTGACGTAAGCCGTTTAACGTAAAGCATTTTCTGTTATAAAATTGATTACGTCAAAACAAATTTCTGTTCTAGAATAACCAATTGCGGGGAGTTGTGGCCTTGGAAGACTCTGAAATTTCTGCCATGAATTATCTTCTACTAGCGAGTCATAACATACCTGCGTTAGAATGCAATCGGAGCTTAATTCGATACTTTCTGGCTTAAATGACTCACAGTTCCCTCAAACTACGATACTACGATACTACATCATCTAACCCACATTGCTTCTGAAACAAACCTATAAACATATGTGCAATTCTTTGTATTGTATTAATTGCAAAACATATGCGCATATGCACAATTCTCGCCACCCCTCCTTATCTTATCGAAAAAATTCTCTATGAAATTTTGAGAGTCTTCTTGACTGCAGATTTTGGAAACCACAAGATAAAAATTCCACAGATGAATTAAACTAGAAATATTTAAGAGCTAACCTTTGACAAATGAAATTGAATTTCTAATATCATTACCGTGAATTTTGAGTTTAATAACACTGTGACTCTTTCTATAAATTCGGCCTTTCGTTTCGGATAAAGACTCCTTTTGACGGACACTGGACATAGGAATTTCTGATATTAGACATATAAAAGAGTTCGTCAACAATAATAAGAACTCTACAGTGTTGGTCGTTGAAGGGGCTTTATTAAGGCCAGTCCGATCCAACGCATATAAGACATTCATGCCAGAAGCATGTGTTTCTGAAAACCTGGACCACATATTATTGGCAATCGAATTTGAATTTAGGACCACATATAATTGGCAATCGCGAATCAATATTGAAAAAGTGGACAATATCAGACCAACTGACCATTTTAGTATTGAATATAACATTATTTTGGAAATATTTCAAACAATTTAGAGTGTTTTTCAAAAGATAGAGTGTTTTTCAAAAGAGAAGGATCATGAGAAAAAATCTTTTTGTCATTGAGTTAATTCAGTTAGCCCTACGGATTTAGCGAAGCTACCGAAATCTGACCCATGATCGCAAACAAAATGACAAAGAACTACATCTACACTTTGAAGCTGGGAAATAGCTCCAAATATGTATTTTTAATAATTTCTTCTTTACAGGGCCCGCGCGAGAAGAAGTATACAGGCGGGTGTGTCCAAGCAACCCCTCCGATGCCTTTTATCATCAGAACCAAGGCATTATCAGCTGTTTTGAATGTTCTATTTTCGTTCCCGAAATCTTCGAGGCTAATGATTTTGTCTTCATATCTATTATAGTAAACGTTTGTTTTTAACGACATTTCGTGGCAAGATAGGGACATATGGCGTTGGTGTTTTGAAATCATACGGCATCGGATTTCCAGAGACATAAGGCTGCTGGAGGAACAACCAGGTGATTTTGACCAGTCTGAAATAAACTCTCTAGGGGTTCTTTCTTTGGACCAATTGAATAGTGTTTTAAAAACAATGATGTAAAGGCGACAAAAAGAAAACACCCAACGCAACTGTTTTTAATTCGTTGTCATATCGCCGTTCATTTGGATGGCGGGAAATAATTCGTACACTGTTTCCAACACAGTGCCTAAGATTTGTTGGAAGCAATTTAAAAATTCTGATCCCATGGTTTTTGCACGTTCTGTTTCTCACAGCTTCCATTTTCCATTCTTAATCTATTAATTTCTATATCTTTCAGTTTTATGTCGTGCTTCTTTCTAATTATTTCCTTTTTTAATTTCCGAACATTAGCGTTTAACAACTTTACTTTTTGGAGCAAATGTAGTTTTCTGGGAGTTCTACTGAAACTATGTTTCTGCGTTTGAGCCTGGCGACTAGCCGCATCGATTGACTGACTTACTGCGAGGTCAAGCAAAGGTGGTGAGTCTTCAGTAATAAACCTTCCATAGTCTAAAAATAATGAAAAAAGATGCTTGCGGGAGGAAGAAAGCACACTATGCAGGTGATCTACGGGTATCAGGTAACGATGGATAATCTGCGAATATTAAATTTCCTTTAACATCTTCTGCATCAATTGCTGGTTCTGACAAATTTAAATTTAAATCACGGACTGCATCCCATCTTAATCTTATACGCTTTAACCTACACATGGCCTCTGAAAAGTGCTTCGTGCATGCATACAACCACCTTTTATGGTCAGCCTTCACACCCCGGAGCCGACACCATTCTAGTCTATTTGCATTTATGTATATATACAAAAATAGAAAATATATGAAATAATAAGTCAAAAGAATGTCAACGTACATAAGAAACGAAACATATATATATATATATTTAAAAATACTGGCTACAGATTACTATAAATAGGTAGATAACTATAAAAATTATCAATTTTATTAGTTTGATTGGAACCCTGAATACCCTCAGAACCATTGTTAGTTTTATTGAAACTCAATAATTTTAATCTAAGCATTATTTGTATACATAGTATTTATTTCCAAATAAAGCAAGAATATGTTCCTCTTTTCAGTTTTGTACGAAAAAACGACGTACTATCTTTGTTTTAAACTATCAATATTATATATTTTGAGCAAATATTAATTCGAAAAAATTACTTATCTCCGTAAAGATTTCTGTAGCCTAAAAAACTGTCATTTGCTAAAATAAAAACCCTAAAACCTTCTTCCAATTGGTGCCGATATTATATTGGAATCTCAATCAGTTCCAAGGATATACAAACTGAAGCTTTGGGCATGCAGTTCACTATAACTTCTAAACCGAAACCGAACCGACTGTCGAGTAATTTTCACAAGAATGACAAAAATGACAACGATGTTTTAAAAGTAGATAGGCACATATTCTGACATTATGCATTTGATTCACGTTTTCAATTGGAGCGGTTGTAGTCTTCCAACTAGACAACACCAATAACCACTATTCTTATCGTTTTCCATCGGTGGCTGTGTCCGGAAATTCATATATTTGCGAATCCTCTGGACACCCATCCTGGCAGCATACTCGCAAGTCTGGCATATTTATCTTTGTTATCGAAATTAATTTTAAATTAAAATCTTTGTAAAATTATATATATTTTAAGGTGTAGCGAAAAAAATCGATGGCGAAATCATCACAGCAGTGCAAAATAAATTAATAAATGAAAGTAAAATAGTACGAAATGGATAAAATGCACTTAAGTAAATGCAAACATTGTATGCGTGTTCTTAATGTCCCAGTTGAGATAATCTAATCTGCAATTAAATGGTTTAACTAAAAACTATTATAATATAGCATAGAAATGATCGAAGTGCTTGAAATTGCAACTCAAAAGTGTTTAAAATTGTGTGCAGTACCAAAATTTACAATACTTGTTGCCGAATGCAGAACCAAAGTTTATGAAATTAACTAACTTGGTAATTCTTTGATGCATACGCAGCAGTATTAATATATTATTTTATTAATTTTTTTAATAAATAAGAAAAAACTTGGTTACAATACTTATTGCCGAATGCAGAACACCGCTTTAATTCGAATACCCAGAACGCCCCATTATGTAGCAAGCGCCGCAAGTGCAAACAACACCAAAATCATCGAATTTATTGGAGAGGTGAGGAAATAATTACGGTCTGTCAATGCCACATGTTTTGCACGTTGGATTTTCTTAGAGTTTCACTTGATAATAATGAATAAATAATTCCGTGTAAGTCTGATTATCAATGTGAGCACTTAGGAGCTTAAGAGTTAGACTAAATGATTTACGATGAAGAAAGGAACTTACTAATGATAATATAATTTTAACTGAAAATAAGAATAGCCATATTTGTATACTGGTATACTCATGTAAAATCTTTTAAATTTTATGCGAATTAAATTGCTTCTAAGTGCGACTAACATTTCGCTTCACAGTAATGGGAGCAGAGTCATTAATAAAATAATCTGAAGAATTTTTTCAAATAAGTTATTTGCTGTAATTTTTTTAGGTTCTTTTTAGATTCTGGTGGCTAAAAATTTGTTTAGATTATTTGAGTGTTTTATTAACTCAGTCAATGGAATTTGTTATACTTTAAAATATTTCATGTAATTGAATTTCGTTTATATTTTTATACATATGAAATAACTATATTTATTTGTTCCTAATCAATTTATACACATATTTTAGTCATCAAATAAAATATGCGCACAAGTTGTGAAATAATTAAATTTTATAAACCAATAACTACGTTGGTATATTAAAAGAAAGCTGGTGAAGTTGTGAAATGTATTGTCATTTGGGGCATGAAAGTGGTGTAGTGTCCGGGTCTGACGCTTGAATATCAGAGAGAAAAAAATATTAAACAGGATCTGTAACATAAAATTTCAACGAAAGAAATTATGAGTCAGGGTCTGAAACTGACGAACACTACCCTAAAAAAGCAAACTCTGAGTTGCATTTGAAAAAGGTTCCTATTTCAATATCTCCGGTAACAGCTAAGGTTTCCCCTGTTTATTCTGTCACTTTATCCGAAGGAAGCCGTCAATCTCACAGCATATGCCTCTCGGTGCTTAACGTGAGTGCCTGCATATAGTTAGCTTAAACTCACGGTGGGCCTACCCACACTCGGGATTACTAGGTAGACTCTGTGAATACCTTTTATACCGGCAATCATCGGCCACGGCAGCAACTTTGCCCTATTGCACCTCTTGTGTACCTTTGGTATGCCTGGGACGCGCAGACATTTCTCGCAGGTATGGCGATCGAGGCCTATGTTTGGACGATGGGACTATGTTTGGACGATGGGACTTTGAACATATAGTTCGAAAACGGTGATTCTATCAAGTAAATAAGCATGAAAATTGGCTATAAAAGAGGGACACAGGTTACAAAGGCTCTTTTTCGAAAATCCTTTTTTCGTCAGAAAATTACATCGTCGTAGAAATAATATTAGCCGAGTGCTCTTAAGTGTCGGCTAATATTATATTAGATCCTTAATTTACTTACACGTTAGAAAATTACATCGTCGTAGAAATAATATTGGCCGAGTGCTCTTAAGTGTCGGCTAATATTATATTAGATCCTAAATTTACTTACACGGTAGAAAATTACATCGTCGTAGAAGTAATATTAGTCGAGAGCTTTTAAGTGTCGACTAATATTATCTCCGTTAGTTTAAGAGACGCACACAAAAATTATCTTAGGAACATTATAAATAGAACATTATAAACATTATAAATTAGGAACATTATAATTTTTGTAAGAAGTAATATTAGTCGAGAGCTTTTAAGTGTCGACTAATATTATTTATGTTAGTTTTAGAGATACACAAAAATTATCAAACACAGAAACACCATTGCTATATGTCAAATATACGTCAAATATATATATATATATATATATATATATATATATATATATATATATATATATATATATATATATATATATATATATATATATATATATATATATATATATATATATATATATATATATATATATATATATATATATATATATATATATATATATATATATATATATATATATATATATATATATATATATATATATATATATATATATATATATATATATATATATATATATATATATATATATATATATATATATATATATATATATATATATATATATATATATATATATATATATATATATATATATATATATATATATATATATATATATATATATATATATATATATATATATATATATATTATATATATATATATATATATATATATATATATATATATATATATATATATATATATATATATATATATATATATATATATATATATATATATATATATATATATATATATATATATATATATATATATATATATATATATATATATATATATATATATATATATATATATATATATATATATATATATATATATATATATATATATATATATATATATATATATATATATATATATATATATATATATATATATATATATATATATATATATATATATATATATATATATATATATATATATATATATATATATATATATATATATATATATATATATATATATATATATATATATATATATATATATATATATATATATATATATATATATATATATATATATATATATATATATATATATATATATATATATATATATATATATATATATATATATATATATATATATATATATATATATATATATATATATATATATATATATATATATATATATATATATATATATATATATATATATATATATATATATATATATATATATATATATATATATATATATATATATATATATATATATATATATATATATATATATATATATATATATATATATATATATATATATATATATATATATTGTAACGATCCAATAATCGTTACAACTAATTTTTCGTCACCCTGTCATCACAATTACCGAATTGCTAATACACCCACCTCTATAGCAATAGTTATGGTACAAACCACCTAGCCTACTTTTAGGCCTTATATTTTTAAAGGCACCATACTACAAAAAAGTCGACCATTTCTTATACTTCATAATTCCAACGAATATAAGATGGCATGACAGCTCAGTGTATAGAGCGTTTATCTTCGGTGCAGTAGTCGGAGGTTCAAATCTCTATATTGAAAAAGAAAATATAATAATTTTCAACCGCCTTTTCCGCAAATCCGTCATATGGCAAAGTATTATTGTTAGTCATACGCTAACAATAATATCATATTGTTGTCTTTACAAAATACCTTCTACCGACCGCCATTATGAAAATTAAATTATTCAATAGTTGTTTTTAGAAAACTATCTCTAATATAATTCCGCATTGGTTCAACGAACCAGTGCTACTTAGTGTCTGTTTCCGCAGTGGACAAATTGGCCTGCTCACGAAACAGAACTTGGAAAAGTAAAAATCCATTTCCTGATTCCTCGTGGAGGTCCGGCAAAAGCTTGATCGAAAATCGAGTTAAAAGGTTTTCGACACGGCTGCCACTTTTTGACGCCCTTCGGGGTTTATACATTGGTAGATTAAGGTATTGGCGCACTCGCCTGCTAAGTAAACAATTCCGGCTTATACGCCCGCTCAAAACAATTCCGGCTTATACGCCCGCTCAAAACAATTCCGGCTTATACGCCCGCTCAAAACAATTCCGGCTTATACGCCCGCTCAAAACAATTCCGGCTTATACGCCCGCTCAAAACAATTCCGGCTTATACGCCCGCTCAAAACAATTCCGGCTTATACGCCCGCTCAAAACATTTCCGGCTTATACGCCCGCTCAAAATCAATTCCGGCTTATACGCCCGCTCAAAATAATTCCGGCTAATACGCCCGCTCAAACTATTCCGCCTGCTACAATATCCGCTCTTCCGCCGCATGAGTTAGTGGTTACCATACGCTGTTGGAATATAATAGGGCTAAAGTTAATCTGTAAGCCACCTGAATTATAATTGAATTTGAGTTCACAGGATTAAGCCACCTGAATGGTAATAGGATTAAGCCACCGGAATTGTAATTGAATTTGAGTTCACAGGATTAAGCCACCTGAATTGTAATAGGATTAAGCCTCCTGAATTGTAATAGAATTAAGCCACCTGAATTGTATTAGGATTAAGCCAGCTGAATTGTAATTAAATTTAGGTTCGTAGAATTAAGGCACTTGAATTGTATAGAATTAAGTCACCTGAATTATATAGCAATAAGCCATTAAAATTATAGAAAATATATTTGAATAAAAGTAGTTTTAAATCTGAACAACAACAGCGAAGAAGCGTTCCAATACCGTCCGAGCTGAACTATTTATAGTCAGTGAATTAATTGACGATCTCGTCAATTGTGCGAAATTCGGAAAACAACACCAACAACGAGGTATTGAGCCGAGGGTTACGAGGTCCCTCGGAAATGGACCCTGGGGCCGTTGATCTTGCCCCAGCTGGAAACAAAAACTCGTTACAATATATATATATATATATATATATATATATATATATATATATATATATATATATATATATATATATATATATATATATATATATATATATATATATATATATATATATATATATATATATATATATATATATATATATATATATATATATATATATATATATATATATATATATATATATATATATATATATATATATATATATATATATATATATATATATATATATATATATATATATATATATATATATATATATATATATATATATATATATATATATATATATATATATATATATATATATATATATATATATATATATATATATATATATATATATATATATATATATATATATATATATATATATATATATATATATATATATATATATATATATATATATATATATATATATATATATATATATATATATATATATATATATATATATATATATATATATATATATATATATATATATATATATATATATATATATATATATATATATATATATATATATATATATATATATATATATATATATATATATATATATATATATATATATATATATATATATATATATATATATATATATATATATATATATATATATATATATATATATATATATATATATATATATATATATATATATATATATATATATATATATATATATATATATATATATATATATATATATATATATATATATATATATATATATATATATATATATATATATATATATATATATATATATATATATATATATATATATATATATATATATATATATATATATATATATATATATATATATATATATATATATATATATATATATATATATATATATATATATATATATATATATATATATATATATATATATATATATATATATATATATATATATATATATATATATATATATATATATATATATATATATATATATATATATATATATATATATATATATATATATATATATATATATATATATATATATATATATATATATATATATATATATATATATATATATATATATATATATATATATATATATATATATATATATATATATATATATATATATATATATATATATATATATATATATATATATATATATATATATATATATATATATATATATATATATATATATATATATATATATATATATATATATATATATATATATATATATATATATATATATATATATATATATATATATATATATATATATATATATATATATATATATATATATATATATATATATATATATATATATATATATATATATATATATATATATATATATATATATATATATATATATATATATATATATATATATATATATATATATATATATATATATATATATATATATATATATATATATATATATATATATATATATATATATATACCGGTCGTTGAGAATACCGGTCGTCGTCTAAAGACGACGACGACGCATAAAAGTGACTTTGTGAATAAGGGTATAATTCAAATTTTTAATTCTAATTCAAAATTCCCAGCAGTTCTTTGGAGAGACCAAGGCTTTTGGTACATAAAAAAATTCATTCAAATGTTTAAATTGCATAATGTACCTATGTTCTCCCTCGTATGATTACACTTTTACCCCCCCCCCCCCTCCGGGTCATAATGACCGAAACTGAAATCTGGAATAACTTATTCTAAAACGGTCAAGGCGTCTATAATAATTACAACGGTTTAATCTATATTCAAAATAACCCAAAAGAAACGAATATTTGTTTAATATTGTGGCATAATGAAAAAAGGAAAGATTTATTTCTTAAAATTGGGGCAATAATATAATATGTTTCCTCAATACTCTAGAAATCACCAATATATGATTCCTCCCCATAATTAGCATATCCAGAAGTGTGGTTTTCATCCTCTAAACCTCTATCTACTTCATCGCTGAATGTTTGCAAGATCTTCTCCAATCATAAATCTCCTTGCCAGTTTATAGTTTTAGAATTCAATAAGTACAGCACTATTCCGTAATGCTGCAAATAGAATCAACAGGATTTCAAGCTTGAGGGAAAAGAGAAGGGGTCCTTTCACTCAGAGCTTCCAATAATCTAAACTGGATTGAGTTCTTAGGATGGAATGATTAAACTAAATACTAACTTATAAGTTAAAATTGAACGAAAATAATTAAGGATGCTTCGACCTGGCCAAAACTCATATCCTACTTCTATAAAATAAATTCATAGTTTGATTCTCATAGTCAGAGGGCGATGCTTGTTTCTTTTAATGCTACTTTTCCTGGTTAATTTCTAACTGATTAACTTCTAACTAATTTTCAACACAACGCTTTGCATAAAAGTCTACACATGGTATAGCATAATAGTGAGCGCGCTACGCATAATGTGCAACACTGTCATCTTGGCCATACAAGTTCAACTTCAAAACCTCAATAGAAAGAGATAAATACACAATAGCGATATCATAAAAACGTAGGCGTGGGGGTAGACAAGAGACAAGACATTTTCTATACTAAACAATTTTCATAGAAACGTTTTATGATTATACCTCTACTCGTTCTCCTGGAATGCGTTCTTCTTTATAAATGTAGTTACGGTAGACCGATCGCGCCCATATTTGCAAAAGAACTTAACCGTGGGTAAGCTCGAGTACGAAATTTTGTCATCTAATTCCATATACAAGTGTTTCAAACTAAATACACATGTGGATATTTTCACAATATGTGTTGAATGAAACCATAGTTTTTTACTCTCGGAGTATTTGCTTTTTGCTTTCAAAATTTCAGCATATTTTTTAATTTTAGCATATTTTTTAAGGCTGAACAATCTGAAGGGTAAAAAAGTATTTCTGCCTAATAGGAACTTACACTTACCGGATCATAGCTTCGGTTAAATTTGAAGCAAGCAAAAGTTCTGTTGCAGTTACGCGATATGCAGTTACCTCCCATTTTTTGACAACGCCAAAATTAAATTTGTATGTTTTGTATATTTTGAGACACTCCCAAGAAACCCTTAGGTTCAAGACACTCCCAAGAAACCCTTAGGTTAAGCAGAGCGCGACGGCAAGTGATCTCTTTAAAGGGCTTTCCTAACGTTAATCCCTTACCACATACTCTACACCCAAGAGCTGAAGGGTATTTTAAATTTGTTCCTGTTTATAATACCCCTATTTCC
>OZ016503.1:16447599-16535099 GCA_963966595.1 Physocephala rufipes
ATATATTATATATATATATATATATATATATATATAATATATATATATATATATATATATATATATATATATATATATATATATATATATATATATATATATATATGTCTCCAAGCGAGACAAATTGTTTGAAAATTACGCTTTTCCTGCAAGAATCCCATATTTGGAAGCGTCGTTATCTCCATCGCTATCCTATCTTGCCTATGAAGTATGCTGGAAAGTTAATTACTTTTTATTTAATGCTTAAGTAAAAATAAGAGTTATAGGAACGTACCTCATTCATTCATTAAGTCTTTGGGTGTGTAGAACTAGGCAGTAATTGTTTCGTAGCACTTGCGATCTTAAGACATGGGCAAATGGAAACATGACGTTTCCATCAAAGGTATGTATGCCCTTCCACGCCACTCAAGAGGCATGCACATTGCCCCGTTACCTTTTTTGGATGTCCGTTTCCCCAGTAGGCCTATATCACCCATACACAAATAAACAGGACAAATTATTTTTTTAGATATACATAGTGAGGAATTTTAAATTGTACAATGATATGTAAAACATTTCACAGACGTTAATATATATGAAATTTAAAGTCAATGTTACTGTGTTATATTTCATGAATATTGGTGATAATGTATGATATAATATTACATAGTTATAAGTTATATATGCTTAGTTAAGCGCAGTTAAACAGAGTGCTAAAACGAAGCGAATAGAAAAAGTGCATTCGCAAATATAATATAATGTACACCAATTATATTCTAGTATTATACATATACGTACCTGAAGGATTATTTCAGCAGAATGGCCTCGAATTATTTTATTGAACTGATTCTAAAGGTGAGCGAGGGAAATGAAGCTTTGTTAAGAAATTGGCGACTTAATCTCTATTGAAAAACTTTAAAGCAAAATATATTGAAATCCTGACAAATAGGGATGCGAATTCACGGGTCTTTTTCGTATTCGTATTATTCTACATAAACAATTGCGGAAATTAAAAGACTGCTAATAGCTCTTTGATGGCAAGCTGAATCAAAATTCTTTAAAGACCCAGTTTCTGAATTGTTCACATGAATTGCAAATTCGCAGAGAGGCTTAACTATAGCATAGTAAAGGTAAAAAGGAGATCTTCCGTCACGAGATCATTTCCAAGATGCGGCAAAGGCTTTTAGCAATTATGAAGTTTGTAATACTTCAAATGCAACCAACCGCTGACGTAAGCCGTTTAACGTAAAGCATTTTCTGTTATAAAATTGATTACGTCAAAACTTATTTCTGTTCTAGAATAACCAATTGCGGGGAGTTGTGGCCTTGGAAGACTCTGAAATAGCTGCCATGAATTATCTTCTACTAGCGAGTCATAATATACCTGCGTTAGAATGCAATCGGAGCTTAATTCGATACTTTCTGGCTCAAATAACTCACAGTTCCCTCAAACTACGATACTACGATACTACATCATCTAACCCCCCATTGCTTCTGAAACAAACCTATAAACATATGTGCAATTCTTTGTATTGTATTAATTGCAAAACATATGCGCATATGCACAATTCTCGCCACCCCTCCTTATCTTATCGAAAAAAATCTCTATGCAATTTTGAGAGTCTTCTTGACTGCAGATTTTGGAAACCACAAGATAAAAATTCCTCTCTTTCTATAAATTCGGCCTTTAGTTTCGGATAAAGACTCCTTTTGACGGACACTGGACATAGGAATTTCTGATATTAGACATATAAAAGAGTTCGTCAACAATAATAAGAACTCTACAGTGTTGGTCGTTGAAGGGGCTTTATTAAGGCCAGTCCGATCCAACGCATATAAGGCATTCATGCCAGAAGCATGTGTTTCTGAAAACCTAAGCAGTTAGCGTTTTCCATTTTCTCAAAATTGCTTGGGCGGATGTGAGCGGTGGTCAATTTAGGACCACATATAATTGGCAATCACGAATCAATATTGAAAAAGTGGACAATATCAGACCAATTGACCATTTTAGTATTGAATATAACATTATTTTTGAAATATTTCAAACAATTTAGAGTGTTTTTCAAAAGATGAGAAGGATCATGAGAAAAAATATTTTTGTCATTGAGTTAATTCAGTTACCCCTACGGATTTAGCGAAGCTAACGAAATCTGACCCGTGATCGCAAACAAAATGACAAAGAACTACATCTACACTTTAAAGCTGGGAAATAGCTCCAAATATGTATTTTTAATAATTTCTTCTTTACAGGGCCCGCGCGAGAAGAAGTATACAGACGGTTGTGTCTAAGCAACCCCTCCGATGCCTTTTACCATCAGAACCAAGGCATTATCAGCTATTTTGGATGTTCTAATTTCGTTCCCGAAATCTTCGAGGCTAATGATTTTGTCTTCATATCTATTATAGTAAACGTTTGTTTTTAACGACATTTCGTCGCAAGATAGGGACACATGGCGTTGGTGTTTTGAAAACATACGGCATCGGAGTTCCAGAGACATAAGGCTGCTGGAGGAACATCCAAGTGATTTTGACCAGTCTGAAATAAACTCTCAAGGGGATCTTTCTTTGGGCCAATTGAATAGTGTTTTAAAAACAATGACGTAAATGCGACAAAAAGAAAACACCCAACGCAAGTGTTTTTAATTCGTTGTCATATCGCCGTTCATTTGGATGGCGGGAAATAATTCGTACACTGTTTCCAACACAGTGCCTAAGGTTTGTTGGAAGCAATTTAAAAATTCTGATCCCATGGTTTTTGCACGTTCTGTTTCTCACAGCTTCCATTTTCCATTCTTAATCTATTAATTTCTATATCTTTCAGTTTTATGTCGTGCTTCTTTCTAATTATTTCCTTTTTTAATTTCTAAACATTAGCGTTTAACAGCTTTACTTTTTGGAGCAAATGTAGTTTTCTGGGAGTTCTACTGGAACTATGTTTCTGCGTTTGAGCCTGGCGACTAGCCGCATCGATTGACTGACTTACTGCGAGGTCAAGCAAAGGTGGTGAGTCTTCAGTAATAGACCTTCCATAGTCTAAAAATAATGGAAAAAGATGCTTGCGGGAGGAAGAAAGCACACTATGCAGGTGATCTACGGGTATCAGGTAACGATGGATAATCTGCGAATATTAAATTTTCTTTAATATCTTCTGCATCAATTGCTGGTTCTGACAAATTTAAATTTAAATCACGGACTGCATCCCATCTAAATCTTATACGCTTTTACCTACACATGGCCTCTGAAAAGTGCTTCGTGCATGCATACAACCACCTTTTATGGTCAGCCTTCACACCCCGGAGCCGACACCATTCTAGTCTATTTGCATTTATGTATATATACAAAAATAGAATAAGTCAAAAGAATGTCAACATACATAAGAAACGAAATATATATATATTTAAAAATACTGGCTACAGATTACTATAAATAGGCATATAACTATAAAAATTATCAATTTTGTTAATTTGATTGGAACCCTGAATACTCTCAGAACCATTGTTAGTTTTATTGAAACTCAATAATTTTAATCAAAGCATTATTTGTATACATAGTATTTATTTCCAAATAAAGCAAGAATATGTTCCTCTTTTCAGTTTTGAACGAAAAAACGACGTGCTATCTTTGTTTTAAACTATAAATATTATATATTTTGAGCAAATATTAATTCAAAAAAATTACTTATCTCCGTAAAGATTTCTGTAGCCTAAAAAACTGCCATTTGCTAAAATAAGAACCCTAAAACCTTCTTCCAATTGGTGCCGATATTATATTGGAATCTCAATCAGTTCCAAGGATATACAAACTGAAGCTTTGGGCATGCAGTTCACTATAACTTCTAAACCGAAACCGAACCGACTGTCGAGTAATTTTCACAAGAATGACAAAAATGACAACGATGTTTTAAAAGTAGATAGGCACATATTCTGACATTATGCATTTGATTCATGTTTTCAATTGGAGCGGTTGGTCTTCCAACTAGACAACACCAATAACCACTATTCTTATCGTTTTCCATCGGTGGCTGTGTCCGGAAACTCATATATTTGCGAATCCTCTGGACACCCATCCTGGCAGCATACTCGCAAGTCTGGCATATTTATTTTTGTTATCGAAATTAATTTTAAATTAAAATCTTTGTAAAATTATATATATTTTAAGGTGTAGCGAAAAAACCGATGGCGAAATTATCACAGCAGTGCAAAATAAATTAATAAATGAAAGTAAAATAGTACGAAATGGATAAAATGCACTTAAGTAAATGCAAACATTGTATGCGTGTTCTTAATGCCCCAGTTGAAATAGTCTCATCTGCAAATAAATGGTATAACTAAAAACTATTATAATATAGCATAGAAATGATCGAAGTGCTTGAAATTGCAATTCGAAAGTGTTTAAAATTTTGTGCAGTACCAAAATTTATGAAATTAGCTAACTTGGTAGTTCTTTGATGCATACGCAGCAGTATTAATATATTATTTTATTAATTTTTTTAATAAATAAGAAAAAACTTGGATACAATACTTATTGCCGAATGCAGAACACCGCATTAATTCGAATACCCAAAACGCCCCATTATGTAGCAAGCGCCGCACGTGCAAACAACACCAAAATCATCGAATTTATTGGAGAGGTGAGGAAATAATTACGGTCTGCCAATGCCACATGTTCTGCACGTTTGATTTTCTTAGAGTTTCACTTGATAATAATGAATAAATAATTCCGTGTAAGTCTGATTATCAATGTGAGCACTTAGGAGCTTAAGAGTTAAACTAAATGATTTACGATGAAGAAAGGAACTTACTAATGATAATATAATTTTAACTGAAAATAATAAAAGCCATATTTGTATACTGGTATACTCAAGTAAAATCTTTTAAATTTTATGCGAACTAGATTGCTTCTAAGTGCGACTAACATTTCGCTTCACAGTAATGGGAGCAGAGTCATTAATAAAATAATCTGAAGAATTTTTTCAAATAAGTTATTTGCTGTAATTTTTTTTAGGTTCTTTTTAGATTCTGGTGGCTAAAAATTTGTTCAGATTATTTGAGTGTTTTATTAACTCAGTCAATGGAATTTGTTATACATTAAAATATTTCATGTAATTGAATTTCGTTTATATTTTTATACATATGAAATAACTATATTTATTTGTTCCTAATCAATTTATACACATATTTTAGTCATCAAATAAAATATGTCCACAAGTTGTGAAATAATTAAATTTTATAAACCAATAACTACGTTGGTATATTAAAACAAAGCTGGTGAAGTTGTGAAATGTATTGTCATTTGGGGCATGAAAGTGGTGTAGTGTCCGGGTCTGACGCTTGAATACCAGAGAGAAAAAAATATTAAACAGGATCTGTAACATAAAATTTCAACGAAATAAATTATGAGTCAGGGTCTGAAACTGACGAACACTACCTTAAAAAAGGCAAACTCTGAGTTGCATTTCTGAGTTCCTATTTCAATATCTCCGGTAACAGCTAAGGTTTCCTAATATTATATTCCCCTGCTTTCCCCTGTTTATTCTGTCACTTTATCCGAAGGAAGCCGCCAATATCACAGCAGATTCCTGTCGGTGCTTTACGTGAACACCTGCCGTGAAGGCTTAAGTTCACGGTGGGCCATCCCACACGGGGTCAATTTAAGCGTCGACCGGCGCCCATCGGATGAGCACGAAGTGCTATCTCCAGTACCAGATCTAAAGTCATGCGTAAGGACATGAGCTTACTCCTTGGTAGGGAGTCGAGACCTATCTACACCTCTTGGGTTGAAAATACAACCTTATGTCTCCCGCGAATTTGGGAACAACCACAACCACGGCGATGCTCCCACTAGGGGGCCTACCTCAATAGACGGGAGTGGCTGGATAGCATGAAAGCTATTCCAACCACTGGGCACCCTGTCTCCCGCGGTACCAGAATATAGCTTCTGGTCAAGCTTTGGCAACCGTGAAGGTCACTTCCAGTTGGGTTCCATACAACCCCGGACTGGCGGCCTAAGAGGGGGGGGAATGGGAGAGGGGGAAGGAAATAGGAATTGGGAGGGGTGGCAATCTCACAGCAGTGCGACTGCTACGAAATGGCGCAATACGGCTCTAATCAAATATTTACTTTAGAGAGCGATTGTATCCAGGACGGAAAAAATGCGCTGTGCTTGCAAACCAAGATTATTCAAAATGTCATAAAATACGACAGATTCCTGCTTTAATTTTATATTGTCTTGCCTTTTTAGCCTAATTCCACGGTGGGCCATCCCACATGTGGTTCTTAACGACTATAAGCTGAACGATTTCGCTTGGCTGCATTATTTATGTGTATATGGAAGCCATATGTAAGGCCATGCATTACTATAGGTGCGGGCGACGCCTACCAGAAACCACTTCAGTTTCGGCACCTGACCGAGTGTCGAGCAGTTTTTCGATTTTAGCCACAACCTCCATGAGGCACTCAAAAGAGGGCATAAAGCTTTACAATAAATCTAGGTTTTATTCATTGTCTAGCTTGTTTCCCGTGGTACCTTGTTTTCCTGATCTCCATAGAGAGGCATTTCTTGTGCTTTTAATATACTATAATCTAGCGAAATTCATTCGGGATTGAAAAAGTTAATTATTGCTGAGAGCCTTCCTTACATATGATCGGTGAGCAAATATCTAAATTATAGAGACATATATTACAGTTGTAATTTACAAAGACTCAGTCAGCTAAATAGTGCTAATAGTTTTAGGAGCCACGTGGCTAGAAATGGATATTTGTATTAGTTTCTCTTTCAAACCAGATTTCAGGCTCTTTAAAATCTACAGAATTTCAGGATGGCGAAGTTTCTTACTAGAATTAGGCGAACAATCCAGAAGTCGTGTCCGGCAGACTAGCAACGCAAATATAAGTACTTATCCGAGTATTCGTCATCGAGTTGTCGATATGAGACTTTTTGAAATCCTTCCCAGTGACCAAAAATTCTCTTCAGTTCTCTTCTGCTAAAGAAATAATTATTCTAAGTAATGATCAAGGTAAAGACGACCTAGGTCGACAAGGTGCTACCTGGAGCTTATACCTGCATATATGTTAATGTGGGTAGAAGGATATGAGGAAAATTAATTTTCCTCATAAATTTAGTACACGCGTCGAGTATGTAGCTACATCCATCTGAGCTCTCCTCAGTTTGATCGCAAACTGAGTTAGAGTGATCGCTTTTGTGCGCACCCAAACGGCGATGGATTTAATTCAATAAACTCTCCGCTAAAATATTAGAGAGAGGGGGCATCAAACGCGACGTCGACGTCGATGCAAAATTCAAGAATTTTAGCTCGTAAACAAGAAGTTAATATTGTCTTCATTTAAAAGAACTGCATTGGGAAAAAACATTAGAAGTAAACAAAACAACATGTTCAATGCAGGTGAAGATGACCGTTAGGTCAATTGATTTAAACAAACCAAACGCTTTACATAAGCAAAAAGCAATGAACATATTTCTTTTTACATTTGGAATTAACCCGTTCGCAACAACAAATAAACTTTGGGGAACGAAATATAACCAAACGGTAAATAAAGAAAGAACAAAAATCTTAGACAACAACAACATCTGAAATGCAGATGTTTGGACGATTGGACTTTGAACATATAATTCGAAAACGGTAATTCTATCAAGTAAATAAGCATGAAAGTTGGCTATAGAAGAGGTACACAGGTTACAAGGCTCTTTTTGGAAAATCCTGCTTCAGGTGAGTTGCACTTTTTTCGTCAGAAAATTACATCGTCGTAGAAATAATATTAGCCGAGTGCTCTTAAGTGTCGGCTAATATTATATTAGATACTAAATTTAGTAAAATTTGGAACGATTTTCCGTCATCCATAGTCAAATTTGGTTTGTAGACAAACCGGTTTCGGCGATGTGCCATCTTCAGTGTCTGTTTTCGTTCTCTACAAACCAAATTTGACTAGGGATGACGGAAAATCGTTCCAAATTTTATCAACATCCAACCCTGTCGGAAAACTCAACAAATATCGAGAATATACTAAATTTACTTACACGGTAGAAACTTACATCGTCGTAGAAATAATATTGGCCGAGTGCTCTTAAGTGTCGGCTAATATTATATTAGTTCCTAAATTTACTAACACGGTAGAAAATTACATCGTCGTAGAAATAATATTGGCCGAGTGCTCTTATGTGTCGGCTGATATTATATTAGATCCTAAATTTACTTACACGGTAGAAAATTACATCGTCGTAGAAATAATATTGCCCGAGTGCTCTTAAGTGTCGGCTAATATTATATTAGATTTTTGGTAGAAATAATATTAGTCGAGAGCTTTTAAGTGCCGACTAATATTATCTCTGTTAGTTTAAGAGACACACACAATATTATCTTCGAAACATTATAAAATTTTTGTAAGTAATATTAGTCGAGAGCTTTTAAGTGTCGACTAATATTATCTCTGTTAGTTTAAGAGATACACTATAATTATCAAACACAGAAACACCATTACTATATGTCAAATATACGTAGTCATAATTCACTAAATATATATATGTATACTTATAGCCTTAGAGAGACTTCAAAGTCCTTTATTTTTAGAACCTTAAAATGGTATTACTTAGTTGAAGACTTACTTGTATCTAATGCTCGTCGAATAGAAATCGAAAAATTAACTCTTTTAGCGAAGTCAATTTTTAAAGCTAGATTAGTAACTGTTGAATTTTTGACATTCATGTGGTCCGTTAGGACTAATTTTGACATTCATGAGCTTACCGTTATGTTAAAGCAAATTTGTTAAGTAGAAGTTAAATATTCATTTTTATTGCTCTCTAAATCCTGCTTCGAATATTCTTCAATTCATTTCCAGGATCATTGTTGCGATTATTATTTATCTTGTTAATTTATCGCCACTTCACTCTCTCTAACGCTTTTTCATTATATTTCGATTTGTTCCCATTTCACAGCGAGAATCCGCCTCAAATAACAAGGCAAATGACGGAGCAAATCCAGTATAGCGACCCTGACCGTTCGTTCATTATGTATAGGCCGGCGCTTAATCTAACAGTCAGGAGTCAATAAGATTTTTATTCACACTACGATTAAGTTCATTTAAAATATTACAGTGAGTGGGTGTGACTGCCCGAAATTAACCGGGTGCCAGTCCCGGGTGCATGGGCCCAAAATGGCAGTGACCTGGGTGTATGAAACGGTCACTTACTACGATTGTGGTACTCCCGGGTTCCGGAGCCTACCATATGGCTTTAAATTGGTACCACGGGAGACAAGCTATGAGATTCAGCCCCAGTATGTGTGCTAACAGCTTAGGCTGATAGTTACACCATCTGGGTTAAACAGCCAGTATGTGTACTGATAGCGTATGCTAACAGCTACACCATCTGGTATTATATTCCAAGCCCCACATGGTTGTCATTGGGTAGGCCCTTCGGGAGCTTCGTGGTGGCTGTGGTTAATACCCAAAGTCACGCGGGTACGAGTATAGTCAGCTCGGGTGTGGTAATGCACTAAAACATTACCGGGTGCCGGGCCCCATAGACCGGCAGAGGTTTTAGATAGGCCTCGAATATACCTTAGTGGAATGTCCATCCCATGCACATGGCTTCCAAAGCTACAAACGCCCCGGCTTGGTAACCCGGAGGCACTGGGCGTCGGTTGCCGCTATAAAGTAAAAAGGTACATTCACAAAGTCTGTACTTGCAACCCCGTGCGGGATGGCCCGCCGTGTACTTAAACCAATCATGGTAGGCGTACACGTTAAACGCAAGGCAGAAATCTGCCCGAAATTAACATTTTTCAATATAACAGGCTAACAAAAACAATGAGTATCAATAATAAAGCAGGTAAAACCTAAATGAGCAAAAACGAAAAACCATTAACTTTTCTGGCATTCAACGTTTCTCAGGATTGAATTTCAAGCAGAGATAATGAGATAGGAAACTCTTTACCCACAAAAAAATGTGGCAAAAAAAAGCAAAATTTTACACGACCGAAACTCACGTACAGGGGTTATGTATATGTATGCGTAATTCACCATATTAAATGTCACGTATGATATTTCATGAAAATATGTAAACAACAGTTCGCTTCGTCGGCTTGATTTAAAAGCACGTTTTGTGCTCTGTTTGATTTGTGAAGTGAAGATAATAAGAATAAGAGTCACGAACAAGAATTTAAATGGTATAAGTTCTATAAAGTAAGTTCGATATAAGTTCAATAAAGTTTAAGTAAAAGAAAATATTAATACGTAAAAGTAGAACATAACACGGACAGAATTCAGATGTTCGTATAGCCTTTGAGCTGGCCAACACCACTGGTGTCTTATTTTCATGTAACCACAAATCCCAAAACATCCCAAAATAGAATAAAGAGCTGATGAATATTTTGGAATCCTGTAGGAAAGAACAACAAGAAAGAGTTACAAAAGGAAATGCACGGTAACAGCAAGGAACAATTTTTGGGAGCGCTGGAAGGCAAACAATTAATTTGCAATCAAGATAGTATAAAGCAGCCTACACAAAATAGAAATAATCAAGTGAAAGACGCCACTTAATTCGAAAAAGAAATTGAAACAGGCGCGCCTAACAAATTATTCAATTCACAAGAACCCAGTCATCAAAGTAAAACAGGCTCCATACTTTTTAAAATTTACGGTAATTCTATTAAATATTTCATTTTTCGTCGCAATCGATTAATATAGTCAATTCTTTTAGATTTTCATTGATTTTAATGCGCGAATGAGCTAAACTTTCCTCTTGTTCTAACCAATTCAGAACGCTTAACAATTTATGGTAACTCACCAAGCATTATAGCTCTCCTGCATGAAGTTTTCAAGAATGGCAATGAGACTAAATAATTTAAAACGTATAGAAGGCGCGAAGTAATACAAAAAGTGAAAACAATATAATGGTCGAATTCTAATTAATTTTGAATATTTTCCTTTCTAGAAAAAAAACAGCAAAGAAGTGAAGAGAAAACAGACGCAAAAAAGACAACGGAGGAAACAGTATCAAAAATGGAAGTAGCCGAAAGGAATTTATTTGATAAGAGCAGTAGTAGTGAAACGGACGAGAAAGGTTAAAACCTCGAGATGACAAAGGAGGTAATGGGGGCTTAAAGAGAGATTTATTTAATAGATCACCAGAATTTGATATACTTCCCAATCCTTATTAATTCAATTATTAATTGTTAAGTTATTTAACATTTTTATAAAAATTGTGTAAATACTTTTATATAATTACGTGAACATTATGTGCATTTCCACATCACCCATGAGGTATGCACTGTGATGCGTTACCGATTTTTTGGGTGTCCGGTTCCCCAGTAGGCCTATTTCACCCTTACAATAAATAATTATAATTATAATTAAATTCTGTACATAAACATAATCACAATATTATACATGATGCTAGCACGTTAGTAATATATATTATTTGTTATATTGTGCAATTAAAGCATGACGATCGTTAATGTGACATGACATAATTGAAGCGTTAATTACATGACAAATTAAAATACATTTAGACCATGATATGTAATTCAATAGAAATTAAGTAGTCTCGATTATAGCAAATAAAAATAGTATGGATATTAATATAAAATGATATGTACAACGATATAAATGTGAATAATATACAATGATATAAATGTGAATGATACACAATGATATAAAAGTGAATAATATACAATGATATAAATCTGATGTAAATATGAAAGTAATGGAATAGTTTGATGTAAAACTATGTCCCAGCGACTAATACGGAATAATTCACATATGCGTAATACAAAGAATCTTCTTTTTATGATTAGTACTATTAATGTCCCTATTGAAAAATTTTAAGGCAAAATGGATTCTAATTCTAACAAAGAGTGCCACGAAGTCGTGGTTATTAAAATTCTGGCAACAACTATACTCTGTATACTTGTCTATAATTTCGGAAACTAAAAAACTGGAGTAAACATGCAACATAAATTTACATCCGGGATAGAGTCTCTTCGACGTCGCATTTCCTCGGAAAAATGTCTTTCGCATGCATATAAATTTTTATTGCCACTATTGAAAACTCCCAAACGCCGACACCATTCTATTCTTCTATATAGTTACGTGCAATAGGGAAATAAAATACAAATTATTTATAGGAAAATAGGAAAAGTGTTATTAAAAAGCGAAAGAAAACTATAATTGGTACCAGGAACAGCACATTATATGCTCTACACCCATTATTATATTAGTTACAAGCGAGTACACCCACCCTCACTCAGGCTGAAATCACACCGAACCATCAATACTCCTAGAAAAATATAAAGGTCATTAAATGTAAAACACAAAAGAAAGTTTTGTACTTACCTAGGAAATTATGGAAAGTTTCAGCTTCCGTCCAATTGATGACTTGGTGTGGTTCCAGCCTTAGTAAATATCTATAAATTTCTTACTAGAACCTTTGCAGTTAGTCTTATTTTATATATAAATCTTATTAGCTAACCGCCGGCCAACTGGATATTTTTACTGCTACCAATTAGCGAGCAAAAATTTCCAATTCGCAAGCTTACCTTTGGCACTGGACAGTTTCCTTCGGGAACGCATATAATTTTGTCCCGCTGGGGCAGTTTCTGCAGCAAATCCTTATATTCGTCATTTTTCACTATATCTTTCACTTATTTTATTCACTTAATCCAATTATTTGAAAAATAATGTGGTGAAAATATCAGTGACGTAATAACACCAGCGTTAATGATTACAATTTAAGAATTTTATCTGTGTAATTGGTAATATATTATTATTATTTAATTCATTATTAATTAATTATTAACAATATTAATTGTGCTTATTTCAAACTAGGGTAATTATTTTGAACTTTTGATATTTACATTTACGGCAATAATAATTATTTTCATGTTAGGAAAAGTACTTTTTGCGCGTTTCCTTTAGTTGGCAAACAATTACTATTTTAAACAATAGTTAATGTCACATAAAGCAAAATTGAATGCTATTATTATCGTTAGGAACAAACAGCGGCGGAAGTGGTATGGTTTTTTTATTGAATAAGGTACTTTTTGCGCACTTAGGGAAATATAAAATTTATCATTCATTTTTCTTTTTGGAATAATTCTGATTGCACTAACGGGAGGTGTGAATATTTCAAATAGAGCCTTGCGATAATTATTTTATTAAAATAGAAAACTAATTAATTTATCTCAAATGGTTTTATGTCGTGAATCCTGTCTCAATATTTACCTACGCAAAAGGTGAATAATAAAACATGTACCTCACAGGCAGGTAACCCTTAATTGATTGAATTCAATGTCGAGGTGAAACATAGCTCAAGGTATGCCAACGCCGATTTTTATATATTATAATTTTTTACATTTGGATTCGATATTATCCTAATTTAGCCTAGTTGCAGAAGTTCACAGAAATGTTATGAGGATTTCTAGAATAACCCTGTTTGATTTTCCTAATAAAGTTAAATAACTAAAATAAAGTTAAATAAATGAAATAAAAGAAATAAATTAAGTTAAATATATATCGTAATAGTTAACGTCAATAGGATTTTTATCAGACCGAGATGCTTTACGATTGTTATAGTTCAACCACGTAAGACTGGATATTTGAGCCTTAATAAGAAGTCACCTGGCATTTCTTACGAAATCATAAATATTTTCCAATCGGAAAAATATTTACCAATCATTAATGATTTCTGGCCAAGAAAGAGAAGCAAAACTAATTGAAAACTATATTACGCGTCTAATATATGCGTGTATATTTTCACACTCGCTCTTTGTTTTATCCTCGTTCGGAGCTATCACGATTTAGCTGATTCGGGAGTAGACCGAGGATTAAAAATAACATTTATAATAAAACATATTTTCCATCTGGCTTCTCACAAATTACATCAAATTTCTTGATTAAGCAAATAATACCCTCAAATCTATGTGGATATAAAAAACCATGTACACTCGCAATTATACAGTTGTCAAATAAATGAATGGGAATGCTTTTATGTATAAATTTTAACTAAGTTGAAATCTCAAAATAATTGCATTAATGATATGTCAATGGGGTCTAAGACCAAAATTTTTCATTGGAAGACTGACGTCATTGGGGGCACGGTAGGTGAGTTTGAGCGCAAAAATTACGTCATTGGGGGCACGGTAGATTCTGAGATTCTGAGTGAAAACGTCATCAATTTCCGTCCGTTTCCACTAATACTACTATGCATTTCTGCGTCAAATCTACAACCAGAGTTGCAGTTTTCAGAAGTTTCCTATCTCATTATCTCTGATTTCAAGTGACGAGCTTCCGTCTATGTTACTGAATGTTGTCAATGACAAATTATTGATTGTCGCCATAGCACGCGGAAAAATAAATGGTGAACAGACGACTACTACGATACGATAATACTAAATTGAGAGCACTTCATCGAGGACAAGAAAAAATGCAATGCAAAAAACATAAAAGAGAATTAATTGATTTGCCCACAAAAATGGTGAAAGAGGACAAGGGAAAAATAAAGATGTGGGGCCCATACGGGGGCTGTACACTGGTCAGGTTTGTATTTCCCGTCAGCAATCAAATGGTGAATATATAAGAAAGGGTGAACTCAGAAAATACTTTCAAAGTTTCAATCCAAGCGCATCCATTCCTTCTGTTCCCACTTTTTCCACAGGGTTCCATTATTTGTCAAGAATAAAGACTTATTCACTTTAGAGGCCTCTACCATATTTTTAATAGCCATGATGACTTTCAGTTAAATGTCAATTTTTCTCTCCTTTCTTTTATCGAATTTCACTCTTAAATACTACTATTCTATGAAAATTCTTGAAAGTGCAAAAACTCATTTGAAGGAAATTTGTTATTGCCATTCAATCATGAATGCTACCAATGCATTACCATTACCAGCATTGCGGTAGGAAATGACATAAACCTGAGAGTTACCTATATGTAAATTTAATTGAAACCTTTTATAGACTCATTAAAATTAGAAAACTAAAATTTAAAATTAAAGTTCTGTCAACGCCCAACGAAATGTGGACGGGTTCTGGCGTACAGGATGTTACAAAGGAAATCCGTACACCAGAACCTGCTTCACGCGAGAATTGATTCCCTTCAAAAGAAATGATGATAAATGAAAATAAATCAACAAAACTTAATTATCGCTTAATTCTTCTTATAAATTCATTGCAAATAAATTCTTTGGAAATGCATTATTCTGTAGGTTTACACTGCGTGTTTTGATGTTACGACCGCTGGTCGCATTATCAATCCAGTCGTGCTTTTTATTTTCTATTACTTGCCTGATGCCAACAGTAGCTGCAACTGTATTATACATACCTAAGAGTTTGTGAATAGATAGTATACCTGATGGAATGACGGAGTGAACAATCAACCGATTTGACCGAACGAGCGACAATTGGATTTTATTATCGACTATGAGAGTATTTGGTAAAAGAAGCATATGAATCGCTGCCAATGAGGTCAATTACCTCTTCCCATTTGGCGTTATTGTTATCGAAGACATGGTTGTACGATTAGTTGTTGCTTTTCTAGGAATGCGTTGTTTCAATGTCCTGCTGCGCTATTATTTGTTTTCTCGGTGTTTCTCAAATTATATTTTTCTAATTCTCTTTCGGACGGGCTTCAGCATTTTTGTGAACAGCATCCATCGTCGAATGGCGCCCTTTCATCTTTAAAACTCCATCGATTTTCTCTTCGCTAACGTGTCGCAAAAGATGTTCGCTTGTTGGATTTGCAGCAGGGCTTGCTGAACTGCTTCGTTCTGTTTAATGTCACTCCAATTTAAAATAATTTCACAATTGTTCTTGCATGCAACCCGCAGAGGATATTCATATTCAAGGATGTCGCGTTGCGCGTTTGTCCAGCAATAAATCTAGAATCATCAGTATATTGCTGGCTTTAAGGACAGGGTGAGTATTCCATCGTTCTAAACTCATTTGTATTCATCTATCGCCTGCGGTTCTTTTTGATATTCCTTACCATTCATCACAGTCTTTCATGCTTCGGAGCAGTTTACTGTTTGCACTCGCGGAACTGAATAATTTTGAAAGTGTTTGCCTCTTTTCGCCAATCCCATTCATTCTGATGCATTTCCGGTTAAGTGCACGTATTTAATATCTTTTGCAGTTTAATTAAGATAATGCAAGGACTACGTCATCACTCCATGCGCTCCTTATCTACTCGTCTCTCTTATATTTCTACTACCGCGTCTTCTCCTTCCTTTCTCGCTTTTTGTATCCTGTTGTCTTTTGATCTTCCTGCCCACGCTGTCCTTTTTGAGTTTCGGTCAATGTTCGTTTCTTGCAGGATATGGGTTGATTTGGAAACATACTTCGTTGTCTATCCTATCGTTATCTCTTCTTCCCTTTCTCCCTTTCTCCCCCTCTCCTTCTCACTTTTGTTCTTAATGCGTCTGAAGGTTTGGCGACGTGTGCGACATTAAGCTGACTGATGTGGTTTGATTTTGCTTTTTAATGAAACATTCCTCAAAATGTCCAGTGATCTGCACACAAACGACGGGCAATGCAAATTTTCCTGCATAAATTAGAATACGTCAGCCCACCACAGACAAAAGGATTTTAGAGATTTGAGTGACTTTGATGGTATTGCTTTCTGAAATTCATTTTCAATAAATAACCTATCAATTGGGAAGAAAGTGGGGAAGAGGCAAATGAATGAGGAAGGGCTGATACAATTTCATGTTTTGGAAATGAGAAGAAAATTCATGAAAAAATTAAGATTTTTCACGGAAAGAAATTGAAATTATTTTCGAGAGAAATGAAACATAGGCAACTTTTATATGCACACAGGTCCGTTGTAATATTTCTACACTTTAAAACTTTTTCGAAAAAGAACCCTTTCCGATTAGATAACATTACTAAATTTTTGAAGCTAAAACTCCAACAAGCTCAAGGAAAAAACCTATTAGCGTGTTTTGGATGACTTGATGAAATGTCTTAAAGGCCTGAGTGACTGACAGTTGCTAGTATTGACTACCAGCAAACTAGCATCGAATGGACCATAAGATACCAACTTATTGAAATAAACATAATATTTTTTATTATGTTTTTTATCTCCATCAGCATAAGGATAACTTTTAGATTTATGACAAACGATAAAATACTTTGTCCATGTGAGTAATCCAACAAGTATTAGAATAAGGATAAAGTTAAATTATCATTTTTGGGCTCAGCTTTCCTCAGTCTTGCTACCAGCTGCCATCCCTCTTTGAAACCAAAGAAAAAATATGGAAGTTTGAGTATATTGCACTCCATTAAACGGTTTTAGAGTTGATATTGAAAAGCAAACCTTTGAAGGAATGACGTTACGTTATATAACGACGACGGACGTTATAAAATGTTTAATCGTAGTTCCTTGTAATCATCGTTGTTGTCATTTAAAGCATTATAAAAAGATTATAAAACAAAATAAAGGGCTAAATAAAATATGTTTCTAATTTCAACCCAACTATTTTTCAATTTTATGTGGTATGAAATTTGAAAAACGTTATTTCCAAGGACAAAAATTATATATTTAACAAAAAAGTTTTATTATAAGAACGGTTTAATATTTGTAAATTGATAAGTTTTCATCATCTCTACAAATTGCTTTATCAGTTCAACAAAAATTTCTCCAAATCTGTAACTTTCTATTATTAAATTTACATAATATAAATAATGTTATATAATGTTTTGTTATAGTTTAACAAAATTCCTTTATTAGCTCTGTTATCTCCGTTCCTTTGTTTCCTGCTATTCTCATGCTACTCCCGTATTGACAATAATTGTTTTCAGAATGACAAACTTTTTATCAACCTGAAAATAGACTGACAAAATTTTGGTAATTTTACTGTCAATTTAACAAATAATTTTAAACTGTCCTATCCTGGTTGTTAGCTTAACAAAGTTTTTTAATATTCTTTTTAAGAACATTGTTGGGCTTAGTTAATGTTGGTATTGCAAAAAGGTCTCACCTGCGCAAGAGATTTTTAAACTCATCACGTATGGTAGATTTTCTCAACACAAGCTGTCTAATTTCAAAATAAAATAACGGTACGCGTAAAAAGGTGAGAATTTATTTAATTTATATATTCCTTTTTTAGAATTTATATATCTCTTCTGTGTAAAATACTTCAGGAAACCGAAGTGTAATGCTCAACTGAGTACTAATCTACTTTTATGTCGACTTTTAACGGCAGCTCGTAGAATTTTTGAACGATAGAAATGCGCCAGAAAACAAGTAAATTAAAAAGAAATAGTTGTACATGTATTAACTCACGCATCCTACAGAATTTGGGAGTCTTGAAGACCCATCTGCATGGGCGTGCGAGGTAATGTGAAAAAAATTGCTGCCAAAGAAAGGAGGGCTACTCGGCAGTCAGCCGCTAAGTGCTTTCGACTAGCGTGCTCTCAGCTCGTTCGACAATGCTCGCGTTGGTGCAACTTGGCTTGGCGCTGGGTATAGACGTATAGTTTTCGATTTAATACTGTTTACTTTCCTTTATAAGCTTTCCTATGATTTGTTTATTTACAGTGGATACTTATTCCCCGCAACTGGCCAGCCTCGGCCCGTTTTCGCCATGTGCCATGAGGGTCAGATCAATTGAGGAAGCGGACGTGACTTTTAAGACATTAAAAGGCGCGGTGCTAGAGAGGACTAGGGCATTCAGGCACAGCTAGCTACAGTAGCTGCATGCAGGAGCTAAGCAGCAGCATAATACTTTTAGCCAGTGTCATTCAAAACCAGAGGCAAAATCAAAACAAAACAAAACAAAAATATCTGAAAAAGCCATTTAACTTACTGCGTAATCTAAATCTTTATATTTGTGTTTATTTGTATAGCCAATTATATATGGTTAGCTATAAACTTGAGATATATCTGGGACGAATTTTTTGCCTTCCTTAAGTTAGAAATGGTATGAATTGGTAAAATCGCAAGATTGGTAAAATCGCCACAAGCTGCCTTTTCATACGAGCTCACATTTACTGAGGCACAGGCTTTGGTTAAGATACTGTGTAAAATTACACACACGCACGCACACACACACTATTTACAGCATTTTTGTGGCTGCAGTTTAAAATGCGGCTTTTAATGCAGCTGATTGTATTTCACTTCCTTAGTTCCAAGCATTTATCGCCAAGCAGCTATATATCGCGTTGTGACACATGGTTCCCCGCCATGTGAACCTTTGTCTACGAAGCTGATTGGCGTTGGCGGATAAGGATACAAACAGATAATCACGTACACACGTAGAATGCTATTTTGCATTGACTGGAAAATAAGACAGATAAGACAGAGTCCTTTTCTTATCATGTACAGATTCAAGTGACAATTATTGCGTTTGACTTTTAAGCAATAATGTACCATAAATTGCAAATATTGTACCTTTTATGCCAAAATTACTGTAAAATCTAAAAAGTGTTTCATTTTGTCGGAAAATATATCCAAAAAACTTTTTTTATCTGGCCAAGTTCGCAAACTTTATTGAACTAATGACATCATTTTAAATTCCCCCACTATGGCTAACCCTCCCTGTCTCTTTCGTTCTATTTCGATTTGTTCAGTCCGCAAGTTGCTAACAAGTGTCACTGTAGTTTGGCATTTGCCGCTACGTCGCTGACATTTAATAACAGTGACCTTTCGGCGAGCTCTATATGTCCTGTCATATCGTATTTGTGTTCTTAGTTAATTTATGAATATAGCCCGTATTTCTCTTCTGAACCTGAAATCGCAATTATCGCAATAATTAGCCTGACTTAAGGCGGCCTTTCTTGTTATTCGATCAGTCAGCAGCAAATCATGGAGAAGTAGGAGTCATAAGAAGAAAATAAATACAAAATATAGACGTAATTACGGAAGACTCAAAAAGGTATGATTGCATTAGTGCATTTTATAATTGGTAGGGATTGAGTTACTTGATTGAGGTAGTTTGTGCTTAATTTACATGTTTTTGCAGTCCGCTTCTTAGAAATGGAAAGGTACCTCCATATCATTCATAGCCCTCTGTTCTCGTAGATTATTAATAACTAATAAATGGTCTATTATAACATTTTTCGAAGGGAATAAGTCGAAGACCAACTCTTTATTTATTTGGCCATAAAACAATAGCTGATTTTAATTATAAATAATTGCAATAAACCGGTTGAGAGTCAGTTGATCTAAACTCGATAGCAATTTAGATACAACGGGCAAAGCCCACCCTCTAATACATTTCAGAAAGATGCTTTCCTTTCTGAAATGTATTAGAGGGTGGGCTTTGCCCTTTTGGGTTTCCAAATCGCGAGAAAAGCGCATGTTTTCGATCTGATATCATCCTAAAACCATTTTTATGTTTATAGGAGGGCTTACAATTTAAAATGTAGATTCCTCATTGTAGTTTAATTTCTTTGCTTCTTGATCTATTCACTTCCGGTCAACTATATTTCCTTTGACCCTAAGTCCAAAGAATCCAATATTATTCAATAGTATTTGCAACTCCGATGACAGCTTTTCTCCGATATTTTAACGCTTTTCCACTAATTTTCCCTATTGATATTGTTGCTTACATAACCTTCAAGTGTAGGCGTAAGCTGCAAGTTATGCCCGTGCCTTTATTTTTAGCGCATTAAAGGGGGCGTGGCATTTATGGAAAACATATCTGGCTCAGTATCAACTGTCTGTAGATTTGTTTTCCTGCCTATCCTTCCCTCGCGTTCTTCGACTGTATGTCTTCTTGGCTGGCTGATTTCCCGCCTGGCTGCCTACCAGTCCGCCTGGCCGCCCACTACTTCTCCCGCCTACCTGTCTTTCCACCTTCCCACTCGCCCACCTGCCCGTCTCCTCTCGTGCCCGTCTGACCGTGTACCTTGACCGTGTCTATCTGCCTGTCTGGAGAAACTCTAGTCACATCAAAACGGGAAGATTATCATCTATTATTGTAAGCTTTTTGTTGTTGCTTGCACGTGCACCGCCCACCGATTATTACGATCATGCAATAAATTTATATAATGGGTGTGACGAATATAAGCTCCGTCCAAGTCGAAGATAGCATTCTTATTTGCTTTTTCTTGTTTCTACTGTTATTATTTATGTTTTGCAACTTTCGCATTATTTTTTTTTCGTGTATTTTTGCACTCAATTTTCTTTTTTAAAAAATATTTTAAGGTTTAATAAATATTTTAAGGTTTCATTTTTCAAAAAAAGGTAGCTTTGCTTTATGGTAAATTTGACTTTCCGTGCCTCTTTGCCCTTCCTAATTTTGTGGTGATACTTGCCAATCCTTTCTTATTATTGCTTCTAGCTGAGAATTGTGTGCATCCAAAGAAACACTACCATACAGAAGGAAATCCAATTTTGTCAAAACATAACTGAACGCCTTTAAACTCAACCACATACAAACCAACTGAATGATTCCTCTTTTTGCAAACAATTTACAGTAGAGAAATTTTTGGTTTTGAAAATGCCTTTTGTGTTGAAAGTGAATAATAGTAGTTAGTAGTGGTACCAGTACTAGCAAAACAAGGAGAGAAAAGGAATTATAAGAAGGTGCGGTCTATCTGAAAAATACGCTTCTAAATGTTCGTGCTAAAGAAATTCTATTTATTTAGGTAAAAGTCCAAACGCATAATGAAACCTTCTTATTATGGCATATTCACCACAGTTTTGACCACGGAATATCTTTAGTTTGAATATTCTTTATAAAGGAAGCAAGTTATTACAGGCTTCTGCGGAGTTTCCTATTAGAAGGAAACGGACGAGATGTTATCTGCACAGTTTAATGTCAAAGGCGCCGTTTCGCCTTCCAATCAGAAATCTTTAGGGAAATATTTTTCCAAAGATAGCAAACATTTTAAGTGAAAAGAGTGTAAAAGGTCTATGCAGATATTTGAATACAGATAGTTATTTATGAAATTATTTTATTATAAAATAGCATTTACGTTTTATACGACTATTTAACGCCAATTATTTCTTTCAAACTTTTCAACTTCTTCAAGTTTTTAAAGGTTTTTGAGTATTTAGTATCTGTTGTGTGAAGAGAGTGTGATTAAATAAATTTTAATCAGCCGCATCCACAATTCTTTTTCAGGATATAAAATCTATTTTAACAGATTTTCTTCATAACTTCTGTTTTTCTCCTCGTCGGCTTCTTTTATTATCTTCATTACCGCCACTTTTAGATAAATTACAAAATTTATATTTTCCAAATGAAAAGTGTATGAAAATTCGATGAAAACATGAAAAATATGTCCACCATATCCGTTGCTTAATATATTGCTATCTTGGCTCATTTTCAGTCCAGTCAGTTTAATTGAGGCCAAAGACGGGAAATTTCACTAAGTATTTGAAGAATGCATTCTAAACCTAATGTACTTCAAATTTATACCTACCCTTCACACCCATCTCAAATAACAGTTCGATAACACCCCACTGCCCCTCAACCAGTATTCACGATGAAGCTGAAGGTATTTTTAATATATCGAGATTTATTAAACCAATTTAACCCATATCATCTGATGGATGATGTGATGATGAAAACACAGTGCTGAGTAGTTCTTTTGGTTGGGACTAATCTTTCTTCTTTGTCTGCCACGGTATCTTCGCTTAATTATAGTGGTCGAATAAATTCATTCTTCAAATATTTATCTCTCCGTGGTAATCCCTGATCAAATATCATCCACAAGTACATTTCCAGGAGAAAACAAAAAGTTACAATCCAAATAGGATGAAGAAGTTTAGCATGAAATATCTGACCATAAAAGTTTTGAAAATTGATAAAGTCGTATGTACTAAACACTAAGTTGATTTGGTGCTAAAGACATTAACCCAGCATGGCATTGTCATCAGCTAGATGCGTGAGTCCCACCGTCACTGGGCTGAAAATGTATGATATGTTGTTCATTCATACATACAAGCATTCTGTACAAAAAAATAACACAATCAACATAAAATTTTACTGCAGTTTGGACATCGAAGGTTTAATGCGAACTCTCAATAATTACACCAAGCCATGCTTTAAACTCGACGCGCAGTTGGACAGACATTACAGATGTCACCACTACATACTTGTACAACAAAAACAAAGGCAATACACCAATAAGCAGTTTTGAGGAATTAACATACTGACAGCTATACCAGGCAGGCAGTAGCTATCGTTATTTGTTATTGATGACATTGCATTATCGTGGTCGTAGAAGTAAATTCAAATTAATACTAAGGCAACAAATAAAGGGCATAAAAACGAACACAGTTGGAACAAGTTGGCAGCAATGCGTTTCAGTGCATTTCACGCTACAAAACTGTCTGTTGGCGATAGAGTAACTCTAACAATCAATAATGTCCCCCTGGGGACTCCTTCTGGGGCGTGTTAAAGACTCCTACACAACCATGCAATTTCACGGAAATGAATTTAAATTCCTTTGGTGAATGCGAATACAAACTGCGTCGAACAGATGAAGGGAATTATTTACCATGAGAAGGGATTAAAAATAATCCGATGGGGCTCTATATTTGAGATGGCCATCTATTCTTAACGGTTTTAAAAGTAAAATATCTGCGGGGAAGAAATGAATCGAGAGAATTGATTTCAAAACCGATTTCAGCTCTAATATTTAGCATTTTATAAAAGTGAAATAGATTTATTTGATCTATAGGTTATGAATAAATTTCCATCAAAATTCAATGGGAACCATATAGTAAAACATTTTAGATCCCACTATTTTATCCCGTGGTGAAGAAACAACGGCTGTCACACAAATATAAAGCAAATAAAATAGCTTTTTCATAATCGAAGGACAAGAATGGAATAACAATGATATCGTTTTAGGGAGCGATGAGGATTCCAACCATAAGTGAGCAGCAGAAATGCATTGTTAAATGGCAACCGAACTGAATAAAAAGGTAAACAAGAAAAACGAGAATGCAAAAACCAAAAGTGGATTGACAGCTTGGTTGTCTATAACTCTCATCGCGATAGGCAATCAATTAATCTTAGTAATATCACAACTCACAAAGGAAAGATGATCGCGAGAATAAAAAACTTTCCCTTCTTCGGTTGGTCACCAAATTTATTTCGTTGGGTTAACTCTTCTCCAGTTGTGGTTTCTACATTTCATGCTATTCAAATTTACAAAAAAAAACAGCAACATTAAAAGAAAAACGAAACGGAAAAGAAAAAAAAATGTATGTGAATGCTGTATATCGACAGTGTCTCTAGAGAATGCTTGATTGTGCGCTCCTGGAATTTCCATTGCTTTAGTAAAGGTTCAATCAAAATGTTCGAACCATTAGTTCTTTTTAAAATGATGGCATAGAAAAAAGAAAAAATGAACGAGGAGCAATTTAAAAACAGTATTATTATATTCCGATTTGGGATCGTCATTATGTCACGGCTGGCTGAATTGGAACATGTTGGTATATAAAGTTTTTGGGGAGAGACATTAAAAAACTATCGCAAGTATTTGCAGCAAATGCCAAATCTGATAAATGACCGCTGCTTGCGATTTTTGCTCACCTAACGGGATATAATTTAACCCGTTCTCTCAGCAGGTTCTTAATCAAAAGTACGTTTAGTTTATAAGGTATTATTTCCGAAACAGTTATGTTTTATGCGGTTTTTCCAACTGCACTGTTATCAGTTCGATTTGTGTAAAATTAAAGGCTTTCTAGCAACTTTTTTTGAAGGAGTCAGTCATGTCGGATTGATGGCTATCAATCGAGAACTGAAAAGTTGGCACACGGCAGATTTAAGACATTGTATGGGCATTTTCTCTGAGGTTTTTAATTAAAAATAATTCTAACTTCTGGGGCTGTAGCGACTCCTGTCGAAAAAACAGTTACCATGTCGGTGGGATATCGCCGCGAAACGGAAACTATTTTAGTTTCCAAATTTAATTGAAAAAATTTCTTGATTGCAAAATATCAGGAAAATTATTTTTAGGGAGATAACTTTGAAATTCTTTTTTTAACTAATTTTTCTTAAATGAAATTTTCATTTAAAGAGTGTGACGATGAATAATTGCTTTCAAATTAACTCCATTCGAACGACTACCATAACGAACATCAACGCGATACGAAAGTCAATCATAAGCACCGATGCATGAAGTCAGTACGTTTAATCATATAAAACTATCAAAGAAATTCGACCAAAAACGAAGTAATTGTACGAATTTCACGTTTGGCGGCCAAAAGAGAAAATATTTCATCTAATTAAGTGCTGTTGTTTATTTCATGCAGACAAAATATTTATTTTCGAAAGAGCATATATGAGGTACGTGGTACATATGGTATATGTGGGGAAAACGACGTAATGGGTCAATTCCGAAATAATATCAAGAGGACGTCTATATAGGAACTACTTAAACGAGACAATAACGTCGAGCGTTGGGTACGGGAGTAAAGGTTTCCTTTATTTCTATGTTAACTATTCATATGCAAACTTATAAGTCAAAAAATTGTATAATGCGATTGCCAACACGGGCGCCAGCAAAAGGTCTAAAAATACATTTTTTGACCCATACATTAATTGAAAGTAAATCAGTTGAGAAAAAATTTATGTAACTTAAAATTCTCTTCTCCGTAATCCTCAAATTGGAAATTACCTCTTAAATAAATTGAGGTTATTTAATGATCTGAAAATATTGGAATAAAATAAAATAAAAATCATTAAAATTAAAAAATATGGAAATTAAATAAAGAGCGCAGATTGCGGCGACTGAACGTTCCGAGGTGATTCATGTCCACAAATATCTAAAAATTTCAAACTATAACCACTGTCGTTACATTGTTTTTATTGAGTGAAAAAATCGTAATAGTATCCATATTAGTGAATATTTTATATATAATTTGTTATATTAACAAAATATTGGCAACTGTTAATCAACCGAGTTGAGATTTTATTGGTTACAACATGGGGAATAATTATTATGCGAAAATAATTTACTAAATTACTGATATCTGACGAGTGTCACGCCTACTTTTTGTATTTAATGTGAATTAGTTTTTCATCTCTGAGTACCTCATTTAAAAGTACAATCAAAAAAATGGGCGTGATCCTTCCACTATAGGCACAATTCATGACATGACTAAAAATAGTGGTGTTGCCATGAATTTTGGTACAAATATTCCCTGTCATTATAGGTTGTATATTCAATGTTGGTATTGCAAATGGGCGCAATAGGACAACTTCCACGCCGAGCGTTTATAGCGAATATTAATTAGTTCGTGTTTATACATCAATTTCTCAGCTTACCTTGTGAGTCTGAAAGTGAATTTACGTATCCATGTCTATCATCTCATTTAGAAATATTTTCTAAAAAATCGGCGTGGTCCGCTGACTAGACAAAAAATTGCGACTGCACGATTAAAAATGGGGGTATCGTCATGAAATTTGGCAGGAATATTCTTTGTCATCATAGGCTGTTTCATTTTTTGTTGTTCTTTACAGAAATTCCTCTTTTCCAGAATATTTACTTTGGGTTATGCTTTGTAATGCAATGAAGGATTTGTGGGATTTTAATGGCGGACTACATATTTACAAACTAATAATAAGCGATGATTTTAATATATGCCGTAAAGGAACAAAGACCAGTATGGGAGACGTACTAGTAAAGGAAGAATTACATTCATAATTGGGGTGTACCGACGCTACTACAAAAGGAGGAACATAGGTTGATTGGGCTTTCTCAAATATTTCTTTGCCAGTAGTAAATTATATAACATATTAGACCGTGCATTGTTACCACGACGGGATACATTTAAATATTGACTGCATAATGAATTTTATTATAAATGTAAATATAATAATTTGAATATAAATATATAATATATCTATACAACCTTCCCACATTTTAGTTGAACGTTGTTATAAAAAGATTCGGGAATGGGATATGTAAGCTTCAGCCAGGCCGAAGATAACGTTATTACTGGTTTCAATTACAATTTCCAAATATTAAACGGCTGTTTCTAAAAATAAAACCAGTTGATGTTAGGACAGTTAATCATGTTCGACAACCAGGTTCAGAACCAAAACCGATTTCAGGAAACACCATATTATTTTCATTAAGCAATATTTCTCTTTAATAAAGTTAGAAGTAGAAGAATTGGCCTAGATATTCAGTTAAATTTAAATATTCACATGAACCCTTGGTTTCATTTTATCATAAAACCGGCTAACAAATTGCTATTTAAAGTGACAATCTTGGCAAAATTAAAAAAGGTAAGTTTTACGGGCGTAATTGCGTGTTCAGCCCGGTAACTAGAAGACCACCCTATACTATCTATTTCTTCTTACCTCAGTCTACAGCCCTCCACGACTGGTTCAATCACAGTCCAAGCTAGTTTCCCAAATTTTCGCAGTTCTTCTACCACCCCATTACCTCCCAAGCAAAAACGTATCCTAAAGTAGTAATTTTCGCGATTGAGAGCAGCTGTTTTCGATTTAATTCGATAGATATTAGAGCATCTCACACATTAACGGAGTGGTGTTGTTCACTATTCGAAATTCTGTTAACAATGCGTACCTGGAATTTAATTAAAGTTTAACGATATCTTTGTTTCGTCAGATATACTTCTTTATTTAAGCGGGTACGTGGCTGCGCGTAAAATCAGTGTTGCTAATTTAGCACTAGTGCAGAATGACCCGCACTTGTTTGTTGTGTTTGATATGACGGATGGGAGCAGTTTACCACACAACTCTGAAGCAATAAATAACACCAGTATCACTGCTCCTCTCCACTCTCTGTGCTTAAAACCGTCATTAATCTGTGCGATTTTGGGTTTCTTCGAGGAAAATTTTACATGCTGTAGTGGTTCCTACCTATTCTTTAAGGAACAATAAGCTTGTACTCTGGTTTGAAAAATATTACGAACAAGTTATTGCTTTTACTATATATTAAGCATATACAGAAACAACAACTAAATTGTGGTCTCATAAAATGAAGGAGGATTTTAGAGATTTCGTCACGAAAATTTAAGCAATAAAGGATTGTTGAAAACGGCAGAAGCAAAGAAGAATAATTGCCTCCTTGTTATGAATGATGTTACTGGTGGTGTTAATGATGCCGAAGGCCTTTGACATTATTATTAATATTTAGTGAATAATAACAAAACAAGCGAATTTATTAAAGTGGGACGAGTAAGAAAGAAACTTGATGATTGAAGGAGGGATTGAAGGTCATGGGAAGCAGTTAGTGATGCAATTGAATGTTAGTAAACTAATTTAAGAAAATTGTAATAGATTTTTTTCTTTTCCAACAAATCAATCATCATGGTGACTTCTTCCGCATATTTTTTAAGGTCTTCATTGAGGACATTGTTCTTCCCCTTTCTATTTTTTTCATCTTGTGTTACCATAGCGACATCGCGTAAAATCAACAGGGGTTTTGAAAATTCTCATCAACCAGAGAAAAATTATACCTTCTCTTGTATTGCACAGCGAGCTTTAAACATCTTTGATGATGGCAACAGGATACATGGTATCCCTAGAACAGAACGCAATGAAACCTAACAATACCTAGCCTAATTAAACACCAAACAAGGGAGGGAAAAGTAAGTGTAATCTTGAGTTATATTTAATGGATACTGAGGAGCACATTTCTTTTACTGACGTCAGCTTGGATGTGTCGGCCTGGTTTGGCCTGGTGTGATCCAGCCGCTGGAAATTACGGCTGCAACAACAGAACGAGATGCGTAAGAATATCAGATAAGGAAAGTTGAACATTTTTGAGCAAATTTTAATGGAAACGCGACGGTGAAATTTGACAAGAAAATGACACCGTACCGTAGGAGAAAGTGAAACTTGAAAAGGTACGATATAAGGATATGCACGCAGAAAAGAAGAGAATGAGATGCCCTGATTACCAAGGAGTTGTATGAAGACGTGGGGGAGGTAGTCGTGTTAGTGGAAGTCGTAAAAGCTAATGTTTTTGCAGAAAATTACGCTGATGACTTGACGACAAGTTCGTGAGTACCTCTGACACGACACAAACAAATCAAATGTATTTAATTTCACCCAGAGTACTGGATTGTTTTCCCCTTCTGTCTGCTGTGACGCCTTTCCTGTATCATGCGCATTTTGCTTGGATGTAACATCGTTGCTTGGTGCGACCGAAATTAATGCAGAATATCGATAAAACTCCAAAAAGTATGTGGATTGTCTCGTCACTTCTGCGTTTCTCCCAATCCAGATATTATTCGTTTTTTTGAAGGTAAAGGTAAATCTTACTTTACTTTTTCATCATCAAACTAAGTGAAATAATAAAAAAATGAATCAGAAATTTGAAATTAAATTTAATTAAATTAATTAACACCATTGGAACTAATGTAAAGAAATAATCTGTCCTCAAATTTTATTTTTATTCAGGGTAAAAGACAATTGCATTAGATAAGGATTAGTTTTGATAATATTCCACAGGTCATAACAAGAGAGATCAAGCATAATTATCTAAATATTATGTGAACAGTAATTATTTTAGTAATTATTCGGATTTCTAACATTCTGACACCTTTTCTTTCAATAATGAAGATGATCCTGGTGGCTTATATCCAACATAAACTGAACAGACGTTATTTCGTAGAATTGAAAGAAATATGTTGCCGATTGTTTAGACTCAATTGATGAAGTAGTTTTTGCGTCTCAGTAATAATTTCAATTTCTTCATTTTCAACACGTGCGTTTACTTCAAATAAACAAGCAAGTGAACAAAAACAAAAGTTGCAATTACAGAAACAGCAAAGAAAACAATATTATATCCATTCCAATCGCGTCATTCTTGCCATCGTCGTCATTAATTGCTTCCTCGTAATTACACAATGACGGTGAACTTGAAGACCGAATCAAGAATAAAAAACTTCCCGAATCCTACGGAAACTTATCGAATTGTAATTTTACAATTATCTATCTCCCTGCTAATTAGCGTACGTACGCTTCAGACAATGTCATTCTCCGTGTTCACCGAGTGTTTGGCATGTTCAGGGCCTTCCTACGAGTATGCAAGAAACATAAACGATTGATTTTGTTTCAGAGTCGATATAGCATATGATGGGATACACCTTCTGAAAATGGAGGTGAGACCGAATCAATTGGAAATGTTGTCAAATATTTACAAATATGCCAACACCGACAGTTGTCAACCAAACTGTTACATTTATTCGCAAACAATCACGTCTACAATTTACTGCTGGCAGTCCGGACTTAATGGCTTCACACCAATGAAAGCAAACGGTCAACCGAAAAAATCCTACTCTTTTTCGCCTACTATCAGACGGGCTCTCAGTTTTCGTTTCCCTCCTCCTTTCTCTGTTCCTCTCCATCTCTTTCTTTCTATGTGTGTGTTTTTGAGAGAATTTGAATATTTGTTTTGTTTAATTAAAGAGCAACAAAGCAATAATTGAAGAAGGATCCTGCGACGTTGCACAAAACGAAAAACCAAAAGAATTTAGGAGATTCCCTTACGGCCTTGTTTCATAGGAATACTTTTGTAACAGTCATATTTGGTTGTGTATTATACACAACACACTCACATGCACCCACACTTATATTCACTCATATTATAAAATAAAAACAAAATATTTCTTATTTCAATGAAGAAATGATTTCATGAAATGATTTTACATTTCAAAATTAAATTAACCGAATCAGCGTAGCGGGGTTTTATTACTAAGCACTTTGCATGATAGACTTTAAATTTCATTATTGCTTAGGAGGAGCACGAAGCCAGAGACAGATATAATTAAGTTAAACTCTTGCAAAAGTTTTAACTCTACCCATCTACATAATTAACGTAAGCAATTGCAACATATACAATAACCACAAGCAAGCTCATCAACAATTTTGTGTTTTGTTTTCTTTCCGCCCGAGTTAATGAATTAGTACTTAAAAACAACTTGTTTCATTTCTTTTCTACAATTTACTTTTTAGAAACAAATAAAAACCGTAGCGTTGAGAAAATAACAATAGCCACGGAAAATCCTGCAAATTGAATTCCTTTGCAGATCCCTTACTTCTTTCAGATCCCTTATTTATGAAATGAAACAATTGTAATACCTTTTATACAAACACAACAACAACAACAAGAAATTCATGCATCAACTTGTAGCGTTTTGGTCGCGAGACTCTACAAATTGTTTCCATTATACAGCGTCTATAGTGCGGAGCTACTGTCATGCCTGATATATCTGTCTGACACTAACACTGACGGAATATATTCAAAATGGAAACCAAAATAAACAGTAAGCTGCCTTTCTCAAGCCATCTTTTATCAGAATGAGTGAATGTTGAACGAACTACAGTGTGTGCTTGTGTGAATAGGTGGATGTATGAATGTAATTAGTTATCTATTAGGCGTTCAAAATATCATATAAAAATTCATCCGCTTATTGTAGGTTCATCCATCACTCTCGTTCGTCCATCCGATTTTTCCTCCATTTGTTTAATGGACAGTCTATAGATAGATATAGATAGATATCTATAGATAGATAGATAGATAGACGACTCTGTCAACACAAAACGTGTTTATAACAAATACAATGTCATTATTTATTGATGATAAGGGTGACCTTATCTGGTCACGTCTAGGGTGCAAACTACCGGAAATCGTCAGGGATTGTCATGGTGGCAAAAGCTGTCTTCTGTATGTAAGGGATGTACTCAATGCATTTACCACTTAGAAGCATTTAATAATTTAAGACAAAAAATTTCTAAATGTACCGTAGTCTTTAGTTTAAAGTTATGATTAAGCCGCATTTACATATTCCTTCGAACAACTTACCCCTCTGTCAAAGGCCATAAAATATGCGGACTCCATGTGTTTGTGGGGCAGCAAAAGAGGAGTATTAAATTAAAGTTCGAAGAAATCTGCCTAAATACGAACAAGATCAAGTTTGGCGTAATTTAGATTCCACGCACTTTTAAGGGATTTTACTCCATTTCTTTAAATTAGGTGGTGCATATCAAGTACATAGAGCTGCTAAATGTGAAAGAATATAAGATAAGATAAAATTTCATGTAAAATTTGCATTTGCGAATGTAGAGAAGTTATATGCAAGGGTTTCTTCCTTTTACGTATGTGAAGCACACTGTTTTTTCCACGTAAAATTTCACAATTTCATAATACCAGATTTAGTTTATAGGACAAAGATATGAAATCCTTTCAAATAGTCATATATATAGTCATCATAGACGCCAGCTAAATAGCATGACTGCTACAGACTGTCAACATCGACCCGCTCTTATTGGTTAATTTTTTTATAGGTTATTAAGAAGAAAATTTCAGCAAACTGCGAATGACGTTCAGGGAGGGTTGTAACATGCATATAAAATTAAGAACAACAGTAAACCCAACAATATACCATGTACCGATTTTTAAGGACCATCTTATGAAACGGAATGAATACCTTGGAGGCAGCACCAAAAACATCGGTCCCACTAGACAGATTTCAAAAGCTGTTTAACTAATCAAGCCATACACCTGGATTAACTCCCCTTCAGTATTTTCAGAAAAAATCTGAGATTCTGAGATTCTTGCACTCGCATTTAAGTCAAAAGACCCACATTAACTCGACATGCTTTAAGATCTTTCCTCTAAATATATTATGATGCTCACCAATAGCCACTGCATCCTGATTTATTTTAAAAGTGACCCTGATGCTGATGTTATCGCAAGTGAATAGGGAAGGAAACCCCTTGATGTCAGTTACTGATAGCTATTGTCACTATGTCCGCGAGGACCTATCCTTTCCCGTGGCTCCTTCGTTTATAAACATTTATTCTTCTCCAATACTGACGGGCACTACCGCCCAACGGCCGTCGTTAATAAAAGAGTTTGCATGGCGCACGAACCAGCACGACGCTTGCCGCATAATTGCAATACATTATAAAAGCCAGGATATACTAAACAATTTCGAGGCGAGTGAAGTTGAAATTATAACTTCCTTTGAATCTACGTGAATCGAGAGTGTACAATGGTTAATGAGCCACGAAATGAACGTTTTTATACAATTTTGCTTCCGCGCCACCAACACGATATACAATGAGAATGAACCAATACTAATCCTTATGAAATATTTGCTTGACCTAGACAAATTTATCAGTTCCAAAGTTTCAACACTTATTATTATGCTTCGGCCCAATGTTAGCGCTTATTTTTTGTCAATAAACTGTTATGTGGGACTATCAATTTGACGAAGTTCAGCATGAACTGCGGCTGCCATGTTGAAATTCCGAGAAATGGTCCCACGCTTTTAAGATTTGCGGGAGGGGCCAGTTCTTGTATAGCCTTATTCGACTTGGCGGCTAACATCCTGACCGAGATACTTGAAGTCCTGTTTGAAGAATTCGCAATTTTCCTTGTTAGCTTTTAGGACGGTATCTCTTAATCGTCGAAATACTTCCCGCAACTCTTCCATATGTTCTTTCCCACCACAATGGTTTCGTACAAATATGCGAATGCGTGCAGCTCCATATTTTGCCCGATGACTTGATCTAAACCCCTCTGAAGTGTTTCAGGGGCCTAGTGAATTCCCAACGGCATGACTATCCAAGGAATCGTCCTGTTCCTGGTACGGTGAACGCTGAGTATTGCTTGTTTGTCTGTATGTAATTGAGAATTGTTCGTAATAAAATATATCTTGAAACAATTTTTGAACAAGTTTGGGCTTTTGTCACGTCAAAGCTCAACTAAACCTCCACAATTTTTTTAACTAGAAATTTGAAAGCCAATTGAAAATGATTGTACATTCATGAAATGGCTACAGGGGTCAAACTGGGTCTGGAATAGACAGCTGTTCATTTTGGAACCAATTTTTTCCGAGTTCTTCCGGGTGTCTGCAGAGTGAGATATGTCTCCTTCCCTGAACTTCCTCATCAAGCACAACATAACGCTTCCTCTTCCGTTTCTCGATCTGGAAATACAAGGCTTCCTCCTTCTTAATGGCTATTTGCAAAAAGAAGGTTAACACCTGATCGAAAAATTGTCCTCAAACGGGGCATATTCGCCACTGTCTGCTCCAAATGCGACAGAAAAATTCTTCTGTTTGAACAACCACCCTACCTTTTTATTTCCTCACTATCTCTCCAAACTTTTTTTAAGTCTTACTTTCAAGTTTCTTCGTATCTAAAAACAAAATGTTATATTTAATATCTAGTTAAATACTTATCTAAGGACAATGTATATGAAAGTAATAAAAGTGTAATGTAATGAGTAATTAGCTTTAATTATAAAGTAATTAGCCTCCCACTTGTTTGAATTCCTAATGGGTTGGCCGAGAAAATGTCATCTGTCTTTTATTTTCTTCCATGCCTCCAATTCCTCCACCTTCGTTGGTTCTCACTGAACACCGGTAAACACCTTACGAGATCTGGATTATTCTTCAGATAATAATTTTGATTTTATCATTATTTTAAATAAAAAATGATAATATTTTATTGTCTCGCTTTCTCATTGGAGAATCCATATATCAGTACGGTACTTTTGAAACAAAAACTTATACGAGTATTTTAAATTCTTAGAAAATAACGGCACACCACAATGAAATTCGAATTCAGGATTACAAAATTTGAAAAATTTACTGCCTTAAAAAGGCAGTAATGTTGGAACACTAAGAACTTATCTTCGAAAAATCACTGCGCCCATATTATTACACGCCCATATCAACTTTTCCGCAGAAAACTAGTACAATCTCGAATTTTTTGTTGTCGACATTTGGTATATAATAGATATGTTATAAATACAGGAGCATAAATATATTTTTTAAAGACGAGAATTAATTTTGAAAGACGAAATAGTACATTTGTTGGTAAGAAGCTACATTTAATTTGGTGTCGTCTTCTTTGAGACGAGGTGTCGTCCATTATTGTGTTTATGAATACCAATTTCATACGTTATTGACAACGATGTCAACAATTGACACATGTTGCCCACATCTGGGAGACGGCGCACAGTGGCAGATATTTTGAAATAGCGGCCAAAAGTTTTTTTTTTCACAGTCGCCAATTTTACAATTAGTATGCTTATATGAAAGATAATACATCAGAACCTAGGGTGCCAAAAAATAACAGCTCTAATTTGATCCTTTCACTAAAAACAGGACAATCAAAGCTAGTCCTTTTCTGTTTTGGCCTAAAATTTTTGATTTTCTGTAATTTTTTTATAGTTTAAATAATTATAACTCGGCGAGTTTTGCTGATATTAAGTTCCGGTCTTTTTTATTTATTTTTCTAATCTATTTTATATTTAAATAATATTAAACTAAGTTAAATAAGCGTTACTAATAATATGTAACAGGTATTTAAAAAATGTACCAAATTTCAATAAATTTTCATGTAAATTGGATCGGGAATCAAAAGGGCCAGCGTCGTCCAGAACAAATTTTACACGATCGCATAGCTGAGTCTTTTCTCTAGATTCTGTATATAGTTTTATTTGCGGAAGCTTGCGGATGTGGTACCTGGAGTATTTTTTATGACACAAAGTCATCTAATGCAAAATTAAAGGATTCTTATTTCATGTTTTTTTTTTTGGCTGTTAAATGATTATGAGTATTTTGTTTCTTTAAATGATTGTTTCGTTGGAAAAATAAGTGTTGTATTTTTAGTTATTAGGTACCTATACTTAATTATCAGGTACCTAAAACATTAGGTAATGGTAGGGTATGGGTATAAGTAAAGTTTAAACGTTTTGATGAATCAGGTAGCAGTGTTTAGGTGCCTACCTTCGAAAAGACTGCCTACCTTCGAAAAGTGCGATCGAAATTACTCCAAGCTCAGCAGAGGTTAAATTACAAGATCTTCTAGAGCACACTGCCGAGAGATTATTGCTTTCATTAGATGAAAATTGTCTAAAAAGTCTTGGCGATTGCAATCTTACTCTTGTTTCTAAGTGGGGATGTGACGGATCATCTGGTCAGAAGCAATATAAACAATTTAACGCAGAGAATTCAAATGACGGCAACTTGTTTATGATTTCTTTTGTTCCTTTGCGATTAAGGAAAAATAAAATAGAACCTGAGCCGTCAACCAGCAAAGATATATGGAGAAATGAAACACCTTCTTCAACAAAATATTGCAGACCAATTAAATTTGCATTCAAAAAGGAGACAAAAGATGTCATAGTCGAAGAAGTTGATAAAATAAAAAGCCAAATTCAGGAACTGCAGCCAGTATTTTTTGAGATTTATGGACATCGTATTCAAATAGATTTCAAACTTCTTCTCACTATGATTGATGGAAAAGTAGGACAAGCCTTAACGGATACTAAGGCATCATCTAGCTGCATTATATGTCACCAAACCTCGAGTAAATTGAACCAAGTACCACCAAGTGATAATGACTGTAAAGATGCGTACGAATTTGGATTGTCCCCTCTTCACACTAGAATTCGTTTCATGGAACATATTCTCAAATTGGCTTATGATTTGGAATTCGGAGCTACAGGAACAGTTAGAAGAAATGAATTGAATCTGGAAAAAAGAAACATAAGGAAAAGAGAAATACAGGAGCAATATCGTCAACTAGGTCTGATAATTGACCAACCAAAACAAGGAGAGGGTAACACAAATGATGGAAACACTGCTCGAAGGTTTTTCTCTGATCCTGAGACTGCAGCTTTCATAACAGGAGTGGATATTGAAATAATAAGGCGGTTTAAAGTAATTATAGAAGTTATAGCATGCAGCAAAATGATTGATGCGAAGAAATTCGGAATATATGCTAAGAAAACCGCAGAGATATATAACGAAAAATACCCTTGGAGGAATATGCCATCAACAATACATAAAGTTCTGTATCATGGAGAACAAGTAATTGAACATAGTCTGCTTCCACTAGGTGATCTTTCCGAAGAAGCACAAGAGAAAAGAAATAAGGATTATAGATTTTTTCGTGAGCACAACACAAGAAAAATGTCAAGATATTGTACGAATGAGGATCTTCTTACAGTTTTGCTCTGCACATCAGATCCATATATTTCGAATATTCGTCAAAAATGGAAGTCTTCATCAATTGAATTGGATAATGATGCTAAAAATTTACTATTAGACGACCAACAAAAATATTTTGCTGAACATTTTGTAAAAATTGCTTAGTTTGCATACACATGTAAATATTTTGTCTTTATTTATTGAATTATAATCTTAAATTATATATCTTTGTATTTTGCCTTTATTATTATAATAAATAATTAATATAAGTATTCAAAAAACACAACATTTATAAAAAAACGCAGTATGTTTGCAGTGTTCTTTATTCATGACGGATATGCTTAGAAAGATTTAGATTGTAGTAAAAGTACGAGGTAGGTTGATAAAATCTGTCATATCTTTGGTTCCCCCATGTCAATTTTAATGGTTGTAGCATGAAATTAAAGCTAAAGATTAGGGTAGCAAAGAAAAAAAAAATAAATTAAATAATTTAACGCGTTCAGAAGATATAGACTTTTGACCGCTATTTCAAAATATCTGCCACTGTGCGGCGTCGTATTTATGAATACTAATTTTCGTCTCAAGTCCCGAGGACGCAGAAAAGTAACTGCGAATAAAGGCCTAAACATACCCGGTCACATGCGTCACACTTTAAAGGATATTTGCATCCTCTTCCTCCTTCTCGCCCATGTGATTGTAGTACGGCTGATAGCCATTAATTTTCGCAAGATAAAGAAACAAAGCAAGACCCTTCTAATTATCCTGAACAATTTTGGGCTAAAAATAAATGCAATGATCACAAACATGCTTTTGTCCAAAAATCTGTAATCTATTGTGAAGAGGAAAAGGTTTTCCATGAAATAACTTGCAAATTTACAGCAAGATAATGTAAAATTGAAACGAAGACTAAACTTTATTTTCTGGAATTCTCTTTTGTGCTTTTCGTGAGGTTTGCATAATATAAAACGAAACACCGGCGAAAATTTCGCAAAGCAAAAATTAATTTAATATAACGTGAACGCTCTTTAATGCGAAAATCTTTAAACGCGACAAAATCGAAACGGTTCCGGTTTGAATATATCATTCCAGTTTAAGCATCCGCCGGCTGTGTCTTAACTAATTCTTTAGCGCACATTTTCAAATGAAATAAAATTGGATGTGATGCTTAAAAAAATGTTGCATTGAAATAATAATAAGTAATAATATATCTCAGATAAAATTAATAGTAAATTATAAAGTGAACAAAGTGTTAATTGTTGAATATAAGATTAAATCAAAAGAGGTTGTATTTCTTTGAAGGTTTCCAATGAACGATTTTTTGTTTTGCAATAGGGTCTTAGTGTTCTGAATTCATTGGCCTTTCGGAAAATGTAGCGAGGCCCATATTTAATCCCCAGTAATAGGTAAACCCGGTTAACAAACCCCCCGAGTCCGGCTGAAAAAGGTAATATTTGTAATTGTTTCTTAATATTTGGTACTTATTTTTCGAACGCCTACTGCAGCCATTACATCATTTATAAGCGTGACTTCAGCCACCAACACAAAACACCATGGAATAGAAGGGGATTTCATTTCCGGCAAACCTATAAATACTGATATATTTATATACGAGTGACTGTCAAAAAAATTGTTCGCGTTGGATCCCACACAATGTCAATCGCTCAAGAAAAAGGCTCGTGTCGATTGATCGAAAAAATTCTCAAAAATACGACCACGGTGCTTCGAAACACGTCCATGACTTCGTGACAGGCGATGAACCGTGGATTTACGCGTATGAGCCCGAAAGTAAACAGCTCTCGACTGTATGGGTGTTTCAAGTTTAGCGAAATCCAGCAAAAGTAGTTCGCGCACGAAGCACTTCCAAGCGAATGGTCGCCTGTTTCATCGGAAATACTGGACATGTCGCAACCGTACCGCTAGAATTAGCGTACCGCTAATCCCGAAATATAAAAGGCAACTCTCGTACTAGTTATATATAAGTGTAACCTATATATAAGTGTACTTATGTTATTGCATTCCTGTAATTTTTCGCATTGAGATAAATTAAAAATATAAATTTTTTTATTTATAATTAGCGATTATTATTTTTATATGTAGTCATATTAAATTTTCCTAATATTATTAGTTTTAAAAGTAAAACTAATTAACTTTAATAAAATACATATTTTCCTTTTTATATTCATTCATCGCAGCTGACAACAATATGCATCTTTTAATTTTTCAAAGTCAAAGATACAAAAGACATATTTTTTAAATTGTGTACTTTATAAGTTTGAAGTAACATTAATTTCAAAGTAGAGTAGAATAATTACTGAAACTTACTTCAAAAATTAATCTCTGTAGCGGTTTGGCTGTACTGAAAAAGGCAGATTCGGTATGCACAAAAATTTGCATTCAGTCATCGCATCTCCGGGGCTAATTAGTCCCGTATGGACACTGAAGACGATCGTACAACATATGGTTCAAACATCTCCCTGCTTTTTTGTTCTTTCTCCTCCGACATCCCACATCATATCCATATTGGACATATTTGCTCTTCTGAGCAATCTCTAATAATTTGGCATACCTTTTGATGCGTGATTTATACCAAATGTTCACTGCCCATTGTTTTCTGGTACCTGCAGCCATAAAACGTTAGTAGTAAACAGGCAGCATCTGCTCATTATGAGAATTAACTTTAATAGCCATAAAAATAAAAACGGATTGTAAGTTCTTTTTGAAATCTTCTAAACAAAACGTGTCAAAAATGTACAAATGAAGCGAAGTCAGTTGGATTGAAATGGAAAATGAATATGAGGGAATGTGTGAGAGACGTTGTGAGCAATTAATTACCTGCAAATGTTCCCAAATGTCAGCAATCCGGTGCCGAAATTTACGTACGTCAACAGCCAAATAAATAAAGCGATCACAGGCAGCTTATATCGCCGATCTGTCTCATGCATAAATTTTCATAGTCTTCGCTATAATAGAAAATAAAACAACCGCGTCTGAGCCAACCAGCGAACAAAGATTGGTTCATTTTTGGCTAATTGACTATAAGTCTGGTTGTTTTTAGATTTATGTTTTTCTTATTATTAAGAACGCTGATCCTTCGAAAGATCTTTGATCAACCGCACAACGAATGTTACGCAAGCAATGAAAACTAATGATAAGATCTAGTTAAATCCAGCAAGAACTAAGAACAGTGAACAAATAAATGTCCACCGATTTCACTTCTTTGTTTGTGCCGTTAGAAGAGTAAGCAAAGTATTATAATCCTCTCACCCCGGAAGCACTGAACCCCCGATGCAACTTGTATATGATGCGGGTAAGATGCTGTTGACAATTGAAGGGAATCGTTTCGGTATTGAGCCTGACCGATAATGATGAATAACCCATTATCCATCCCATTATCCATCCATGGCCCTCCTATTGGGTCGAATTAAACTGAGACAAATATTTTTGTTATTATTGTTCCTTTTGATAGCGAAAAGTTGTTGTTGCATTACGTAATTTAGCCCAACCATTTCTCCACTGATCAATTCTAATATCTATTCCGGAGTACACAAAAGAAATTATGTGGAAGGTTCGTGTGGAAGGTTTATGGGGGAAATTCAGAATTTACTAATGCGGCCTTATTATAGATTCAGAATATTATGAGGATATTATTGATTGATCTTATTTTTGTAAAACAAATTATATCTGATAATAACTAAACTTCAAAAATTACAGTATTCGAGGTATCTTTAATCGTCAGGCTTAACATTTTTAATCTGGCATCTGAACGCTTTCCGACCCAAATACAAAAATTCCTACAATATACAGCAAATCTGCTTGGAGTAGCATTAGCGCACTTTTTCTCTTAAACCCTATTCCCTTTCTGTATCTCTTCCTCTTCTGGCCCCTCTAAAACTGACACTGTTATCCTTTTACTCGAGGCTCTGTCAAGACCTGGTTACACTAAAAAATATCTGAAAAACATCTGCATTTGGATAGTTTGTCCCTTTGCTGGTAGTATTCATTTATTATATTAGTGTTCACTTCAGTTTCGCGTTAATGCTTAGATTATTATTTTATTATTGTAGGAAACAGCTCTATTAATGTTTCTAATAATAATCACACATATTTATATTTATAAGAATTAAGAACCCTAACTTTGGTTCGGCCGAAGGTCATACACCCTACATCCTTAATATAAATTTATAGTCTAATCCTAATGATCTATGACCCGTGCGCGCTTCCTTCAATACTACATTTCTCTTTTATTAATGAATTTAATCTACTAACTCATCATTAAAACAACCTTTGTAATAAAGTCCGCGCATGACAATGAGGACGTGGTCGGCTATTATGGAAACTGTGAAATGGGTTTTTAGAAGGGGATTTTGTATAAAAGGTAAGCGCGAATCTGGTCCCATTTTCAATCCCAAACAATCCCAAACAGGAGGTTATTCTATTCAGGAATATATAACTTTTCTGCTTATTATTCTCTTGGGATTAAGCTAAATATCGAAGTCGTTTAGATATTGCATGGGTTCGCGTTAAGTCATGTTAATCGGCTTTGCACACAGACACGGATCCAAATATCAAAGCATATTTGACACTTGTTATGCCAAAGCTAAATTGACTATGTCAAGCTATCACACCCTATCACTTTTCAAATACCATCGATTTGGTCTTGTTTTCTTTTTAATGCCGCTCTGTCATCTCGTAATTAAAGGGGATGAAGGATCCGGTGATTAGGGGTAGGATATGTGTGTTTGATTAGTGTTCGGTACTGTCATAACCTCGTCGTTAAACCTGATTTACTGTAATTTTCCAAAAATTGTCGAATCCAAACGACAATTTACACTGAAATCCGAGTTTTTGTTGGAATTAAATAAATTACAGCAAGCAGCAGCGATGACGAGGGGTCAGGCGAAGACAATTAGAAAACTGGGGAAAGGAGAAGAGATTACGTTGCTTCTCTTATTGGAGTTTCTGTTGTTACATGCCTATAAATGGTAAAATAATTTCGCCAGGGTCGCCCATTTCGGCTGCGACGAAACATTCAAAAACAGCAAAAACAATTACATTTCCTTGAAACATTCCGGTTCCCTTCACTGTTTTTTGTGAACTTAATTTTTGCTAAATTTTGGGTAATGATGTCCGTAGTTAAGAAGCTCAGTACATTCAGTGATTAACAGGGTGGGAGGGTTTAGGATTTCTGTCTAGAAGTCTGTGGTCCAAGCTCTACGCGCGCAAACTAACATTTTCTGTCGCGTTTATCATCATTGCGTATAATTTCTACAAGATACCAAATGCCACGACCTCTACTCGCAATATATATATATATATATATATATATATATATATATATATATATATATATATATATATATATATATATATATATATATATATATATATATATATATATATATATATATATATATATATATATATATATATATATATATATATATATATATATATATATATATATATATATATATATATATATATATATATATATATATATATATATATATATATATATATATATATATATATATATATATATATATATATATATATATATATATATATATATATATATATATATATATATATATATATATATATATATATATATATATATATATATATATATATATATATATATATATATATATATATATATATATATATATATATATATATATATATATATATATATATATATATATATATATATATATATATATATATATATATATATATATATATATATATATATATATATATATATATATATATATATATATATATATATATATATATATATATATATATATATATATATATATATATATATATATATATATATATATATATATATATATATATATATATATATATATATATATATATATATATATATATATATATATATATATATATATATATATATATATATATATATATATATATATATATATATATATATATATATATATATATATATATATATATATATATATATATATATATATATATATATATATATATATATATATATATATATATATATATATATATATATATATATATATATATATATATATATATATATATATATATATATATATATATATATATATATATATATATATATATATATATATATATATATATATATATATATATATATATATATATATATATATATATATATATATATATATATATATATATATATATATATATTATATATATATATATATATATATATATATATATATATATATATATATATATATATATATATATATATATATATATATATATATATATATATATATATATATATATATATATATATATATATATATATATATATATATATATATATATATATATATATATATATATATATATATATATATATATATATATATATATATATATATATATATATATATATATATATATATATATATATATATATATATATATATATATATATATATATATATATATATATATATATATATATATATATATATATATATATATATATATATATATATATATATATATATATATATATATATATATATATATATATATATATATATATATATATATATATATATATATATATATATATATATATATATATATATATATATATATATATATATATATATATATATATATATATATATATATATATATATATATATATATATATATATATATATATATATATATATATATATATATATATATATATATATATATATATATATATATATATATATATATATATTATATATATATATATATATATATATATATATATATATATATATATATATATATATATATATATATATTGCCTTAGCGGAATACCAATACTTTGATTTGAAGAAAATAACAAGGTAAATTGACAATAACTGTACATCAGAATAATGATGCAAGTGTCAGTAAGTTTAAAATTGAATAGGTTCACGATTTTACGCAATTTCAACTAGAACCACACACATCTTGTCAAGGACTTATAACCCATTGCGCTCACACATTTGAGAATTTTGCTGAATAACTGATACTGATCAACGAAAGGAACAGAAACTACGACTATTGTGCAGTACAAGGTATAACGTACAAAGCAACAGAAAAGCATTTTACCGTGAGATATAAAGAACGATTGGCGCTTTTTATTACTTAAAGAAACTGAAATGTTGTGGTTGCAATAGCAGAAAGTTAAACCGGCGACGGTGTGTCATTACATCAAAACCATGTGCATTATATCAGGTAGGATATAGATACATATCTGGTGCTATGTGTCGGTCCATGTGGTAAATCAAGGAAATCAAATATAAAGAACTTTATATTCATTTATGTTCTCTCACAGAGACAAACCGACGTTTAGGTGCTTATTCTATGAGACGAGGAAACTATTTAGCGTTGAACGTTAACGAGTCACGAACGAGGAAAAAGGGTAATCTATGAGACGAGGTGTTTACCTCGTTTTGCTCTTACGTCTCGTTTATGGTGGCTAATATATTTACAGTGTTGGAAGGTACAAATTTTGTAATACTCAATGTGGTGAATACACAAAAATTAAAATCGGTTGTTTTTTTGTGAAATACCTAAAATAAACATAGCTACAATATAAAATAGACTGTGCAAGATATTCATATAATAATATTTCAGCTTTCTTCGTTAATTTTCTTCATTTTCAGTCAAAAGTAAGCACCAATTTTATTTCAGTCATAAGTTTAAGCACCAATTGTGGCTTATATTTAAAGCCACTTTCCAACACTGTAAACAAACCTCGTGGTTTCTAACAAGTTGCACAAAAAATTCGAGGTAATTTGCAAATGGATGCGCGGATGATTTTCTCTGCTCTCGCGTTTATTCATTCTATTCCCCGTTCCAGGTTTTTTCTGTTACAACACATTAAATAGATTTCGTGAAATTCATCGAATAAAAATTAAATATTGCTTAAATACTGTTTTCACATGTTTACATGTTTTGCAAATCCAATTAAATTCAAATTAAACTAAATTAAATACATTCATTCTCAAGTCTCTGTTTTCATTAAAAATAGTACAAATAAAAATTAAAATTAAATCTTCCTAAAAATCTTCTAATTTTATATGGAGACGACAAGTCAAAAGCACTCGTCTTTTTTTAGCAGAAAAAACCTACATTCGCGTCTCGACTCGTCTCTTAGATTACCAAAAAGACGAGGAAAAAAGACGTAACGAGCAAGTTGAATAACGACTCGTCTCTTGGATTACCAAAGGACGAGTTTTTTGATTAGCAGCTGTTTTTCAGTACAAACATTTGCTCGTCTCGTCTCGACTCATCTCTTAGAAAAAGGGTGTTAATTTTCTGCCCGTGGCTATGGAAAAGACTTATGGCGGTATGCTATGTTAAACCTATATATGTTTCATATAAAAATAACTGGGGAAGCATAATATAACTTATACTTTTTACAAAATGTAAAGTTTCTTAACTAGAGTCTATCAATTTCCACTGTTTTCTGTTTCTATTATATATTAATTTATTAATTAAAACTAACGAATTGTTGTTTCCAGTTGGGGAAAAGAACAGTGGATCTGGCCTATAAGCCGAAGTCTCAAGAGGCGCAGAGTCCGGAACATTCTCAAGTGTAACGAGTGTATGGACCACGAGTGTCAGCAAAACTTGTAGAAAATTTAAGGTTTTCTTCATCCGGTAGGTTATTCGAAACTGCACAAACGATTACAGTCTTCTACAAACGGTTGCTAAGAAGGATTTGGCCACTGAACTTTTCTGAACTGCTAGCGTTTTGTATAGCGAAGAACCAATTCTGAACCTCAAGTGCGTGGTCGAAAACAGGATGCTTTGATCAGTGGACCAAGTAAAGGTTTGGTTAGTACCTGAGTAGCTGCGTATTTAAAGTGAGAGTTATTGGCTTATGAAAATCATTAAACGGCCCAGTATTTATATTCTTATTCGTATACTTGCATGTGATTACTTTTCTACTTAGCAATGTGAAAAATAGATTATATTAAATTTGTAATTACTTTCATAATACGCACTGTGGAGATTTGAAACTCCGACTAGTGCGGCGAAAATGAGTGTTCTATCTGCTGAGACATCACAACATCCAACAGATGGTGGTGTTATAGCGTATAAGCAAATAGAATACTTAACATTAAACTTTGATAATTTGTCATATGGTGGTTCGAACCACAAACTGGTTCATTTCCGTTGGGTGCATTGGCTACTCAGAAATTCTTCTACCGGCAGGTGACGGATGAAAAAAAAATTAGTTGTAAGGATTGTTGAATTGCTACAAAACAATTACCAAATATAGATTGTTGAAGTCACTTGCTCACCAAACTTTTATACCGTACTTCACCCGTTTCGAAGCAATATATTGGGTGAACCGCGTCTCCCATTTGTAAGATGATGAATCGTCATGATTCATAAGTCCCTAATGGATGCAGCTTCATCTAACTATCGTCGCCCAGCGCGTGCTCTTGTTTATCAGTCCTTGTAAATGTTTTTCCAATCAGATTCGACCTATTGACATTGTTGTTCTGATGGTTTTTCATAACTTTTGCGTATTCTGAACGTTTGGTTAATTCGTTTCATCGCTCGCCTGCCCTCCCTTCCAATAAACCATAAACGTTGAACAAATGTTGACCGACCGAGACTTGGCACTCCGACCACAGAGTTTTCAGGATTAAATCATAAAATTTTTAAATATTTGCCAAAACTCAAAACAAAAAAATTCTACATGACCGTTGAACACCCACTTAAGAATTAACATTTACCAGATTGAGAACATACTGAAAGGAATGATTCCCTTCGATTTTAAAACGAATTGTAAGCGGTTTTTAAAAGCTCATTATTTTCTGGATCATAAGTAACAGAAAAATGTGGGACAGGGAGGTTTCTTCCCTTGCCAGGGGAGGCTTTGTCTTCTTTTTTCTTGCCTTTCAGTTGTTACCGGTGGCGTCGTCTTTGTCTTTGGGATGTTCACACTTTCTTAGAGGGATTACGATATATTGGGCTCGATATATATAATAACAGGTTAGGAAATATAACAGATTGGATTTCTTGCAAGTAACAGGTCAGACGATGATGAATTATATGAAGATGTTGAGTCTCATTAAAAGTCATCAGAACTTATAATTTCATTTGGGCTTAGAGCTTTTAGAAAGTTGCTCATCAGTCTCCACCTTTTATTCCCTTTGATATATCTAACATTCCTAACTTAATTACAGAAGCCATGCGGCGGATTTCTTATGGCGCATTGTTAATTTTGCCGAAATTTAAAATCCCTTTGGAATTGTTAATTGTAATCTCGGTTCCCGCCAATTTTCGCACGCGCTGGAGTGAGAACATAAAGCCGCTTGATATATTTGCGTTGAGGCGAGCGCCTCGTTCGCAAATTGAAAATTTGTAACTCGAATTAAATTTACGTGTAAGTCGCCCATCAAGACTGGAGAGATGTGATGATGCTGCCACCGAATTTTATTAACCCTTTCATCGGCGAGCTACCACCAGGGATGAAATTTCGTTTACTGTTCTGCAATAATTTGATTGAGCGACGTTCGGTGTCCGTTGATTTACGCGGCACTTTCCTCATTTTATTTCGTAAGTTCAGTCAAATCGAAATGTTTAACGGCTAACCGAGCGAGTTCCTTCCTTGCTTCAATGAAACGTGGCGTTCATTTGTTTTATTATTTCTTGTTATAACGATTTTCAAACGTTCGCTGTGTTGTGTTTGCCATTCTGTAGAATGGTCGCCAAATCCTTTCTGTAGTCAAAAATCATTTACGACGCGATGCTTTGGAAAACAACCGATAACGATAACGAATCACCAACAATGTCTTCTGATTGAAAGTAATTGCTGACTGTGTTGTTATTGTTATTGTTTCTGCACTTTTTATTGTAGTATAAAGACCATTAATATTTTTAAAAAGAACAAGGTATTTTTAAGATGAAATTCCAAACAAAACGGGTTTACTGTGAGTTATTGTCCTTTGGGTTGAGTTGCTGAGTTAGTGTCTCCTATAAATAAAATAAAATTTTCGTGACAGAAAAACAAACGATTACGTTGTCAAAGCCTGATTTAAGAGTTTCTCGAAGCTTTTTGTAATTATGATGGTTATTGCAGTGTCACTGGTTTATTTTGATAACTAAAAGTAGTCATATTATGTTACAATATCTGATTATGACCACCCCTTTTTCTAAAAAGTGAAACATAAATTGTTGCGTTGGGAAGAGAAAAATGTGCTTTCAATTCTAAAGGCAGTAAGCTTATAATGAGAAATTATTTACTTCTTATTGTTAGTAGTGGTGGAAGGGCATACACACTACAGGTGAAATTTTTCGATTTCAAAATGTTTCAATTCATATTTTCTTTCAAACAATATTTTTTATTTATAGTTAAAGCCGACGCCAAGCCGGGGCCAAGGCTGATGGACGTTGGCTATCGTTAACAACCCAATGTAGAATGGCACACCGTAAAATAAGGCACGTGTTCACGTAAAAAAGGCAGAAATGTGTACTTTAAATAATCTCCTCTGAACTTAACCCAAATTAGCCAAACACTGCTAATGCCTCAAAATATTTTTACTTATTTCAACAATTATTTATTAGACTTAACCGCATAATAAGCTTAACCGCCACCTTAGTATATTGCACATGCTCGCTCTAATGTCACATTCAATCCAATTTTCTCTTCTTCATGCGAATTTGTCAAAAAAGATATTTCTCTAACCGAAGTCGTAAATACGTTTTATGGTTTGGTACTATAAAACTATGTACAGAAACAACGATAACTTTTAGAAAGGAAGAACGGTAAAGGAGAACGAACACTAATAATAATAATAACATTGTAAAACTTTTTTTTACAGCGTCGCCAACAAAATCATAAAAACATCTGTAATCGAAATACAAAATTTATAAATAAATTTATTATTGCATTATTTTTAAGTTGTTTTAGTAGTTGTTATTTTTTGCAGTTAAACCTGTTGTGGCTACTAATTTTGTAATTGTTGTTGCAATTGTTGTTAAATTGCGTGGATTCCAACAATTTATATAACTGAGGAACGCACAGAGTTGGGAATTCTCATTCGTTTCTTTTTTGTTTGTTTTATGTTTTTTTGTCTTTATGACCGTTATCGTATCGAGTTTTTGGTCTGCTTTGGTTTGCATGAAATATAATTTACGATAAATTTTGCATTGTACTTGCATTTACATCAGATATTCAGCATCAAACACACCAGCAACAACAACAACCGAATTAGCAGCAATTAGAATTTATGTTTATACTACTGTCGCTACTCCTGTGTATTCCTTTATCGAAGATCGTCTCGAATTTGCTTGTATTTTCTTTTTTTTTTAACTTAATGCTAGTTTTTCCCCGGAATATATTTTCTAATTCCTTTTTTTTTCTTTACCCTTCCGGGGTTAGTCTGTTGCCACAATCAACAAAAATATATAGTCCATGAAGGAGAAAGAAATTGCAAAGAGAAATTATTTGCAATGAATTTCGGCAAACAAAAGCAATAACAAAAAACAGCAACGACAATTATGAGGAGGAAACCAACAATTAAAATTTCTTATGATAATCATCAGCTAGACACATAAAATTATTTGCCCACAAATACACAAGACAGTTTGGAAAATCTTACTTAATTTATAAATTAGTTTAATAAAAGCAGAACATAGTGAACAAAATTAGACATTGAGGCATAATAATTCAATAGTTATATGAACACATACTTAATTTTAATTTGGTTTGTCCAAAGCGAACAAAATTTCAAAATTATATAAAATTCTTACTATATACTAAATAAAGGGTTGTGCCCTAAATTAGTATTTTAAATATTTATCTACAACTAAATGACGAGGACAATACTAAAGTATTCCTTTCTCCCATGGTTTGACACAGCATCACGTCAAATGATGTCAAACCAATGATCTATCATATGCTACCGCATTAGGTATTGGCAAGTACGGTAAGATCAGAAAAACCTGTCCATCAGATCGATTCTGGTCCAAATGAAATAAAATATTATATGGCAAAGCAAACATAGACACCATCAATTAATTCGCGATTGGATTATTGACAAATCATATTAATAGTTTAGATCTTAAGGAGAATCGAATATTTGGTAACATTAACGATAGAGCAAATACTATTGGTAATGTTTACGAAGATATAAAAAGCGGTGCTTCACTACAGACGAATTTTGCTTTAGCACAACGAAAAATTAAAGGTGAAGCATTGATGTGATATTAAAAGTAACGAATATCGAACTAAACATAAATAATAAAATATAATTAGTATCGATTTATAAGAAGGGTATAATAAATTTGTATCAAAAAGTTCAGAAGCGATTTAATATCAAAATAATTTTATATTTTTCATTTTTATCGAGAAAGAGGGATACTTATTTTTTAATCACAGTAGTAATTCGTAGCAGTAATGGTAATAGTAATATCCTTATCCTTATCCTTATCCGTACTCCTTCGAGAAATGAGAGAGCTCTCATCAGGAAAAGTTTCGGATGAAGTTTTGAAATCACTTTGGCTCCAACGGTTGTCTACTACTACAAAACCAGTCCTTACGGTCAGCGAAGATTGTCTACGACTATGGCAAACAAAATTTTCAACCAACACGATCCTAATTTTGTCAATGTCGCGACGAAACCATCTTTGGGACAATGCGATTGCAAGAAGAGACGGGGACAGTCGCTACAGAAGTATGAATCGCGCAAACAATTCTAAATCTTATGATCGCTCAAGGTCTGAAAAATCTCATTGCTCGTACCATTATAAAGTCGGCTCAAAAGCAACCAAATGCCGAAAATTGTGCAATATTAAAAAATTGGGAAATTTTTTCATTCTTCAAAATTCTAAATTCTGGAAATAAACATATCAATTTTTAAAAAATTTTTTTAAATTGATATGATTATTTCGACACAGCAGTTTATTTATTTGAATTTTTATTACAATTTCAACTTATATGAAGGTTGAATTCTTCATTACAATTTCGACAAGAATATTATTCTTGTTATTATATTATAGAATATCTCTCTAAATATGCTTTTTGATGCTTAAAAAAGCTTATTCCTACCTGTTTAGAAGACCGAGAATAGACCAGCACTGCCTAGTCTCACGCGAGTACGTGGCCCTTGCTCTCCACGAAACAAAACAATCTGGATTCAAGAAAAACTACCGCAATTAATAATGTCACTTGTCTCTGTACTTTATTGTCCTGCTGTCCCTTGACCTTGCCTCAGCTTCTAGACAGCCGTACAGTATGCGAAAGCAGACGTTTTCTGGTGGCTGTGATAATAACGAATGTTTACTACTCTTCTTATTTCTCAACAAGGGGTGCTAAATTTGTTGCACTGAATTTCGCTTCTCATACAAGTATAATCTCATACACACATCGACGATCACATACATACACACGTGTCTCACACTCGCGGGTTTTTATGACCATTGTTACGCGATGGAGTTGTTAGTCTATTTTCTGATGAAAACTGAAAGGAAAGGAAACTGAAAGAAAGCAAGAAAAAAAGATTGCAAGGCTGACTTCTTGAAAAATCGACGGAGTTGATGTCATTTAAATCGTGCGACTTAGTCTAGTGGAGCTTGTTTTGATTTATGTCATTTAAGTGGTAAGGAATATTAAAGAGACTTTAGAGAAAAATATTTCGCCTTTATTCGAAAATGCTAAGGCAGTTAGAAAACAGGATTTATTAAGCATTCTTTAATCAATATTCAAACAAATATTTACTTGGAGGCTCGAAGATGAGCAGATAAAGTCTATTATTTAAGCTGCTGAAGAATTTGTTACAAAACGAATCTGGATGCTGATTACTTTGTTGCAAGGTTAAACCGAATGTTATTGAAAAAACGTTGAACCACAAAATAAAACTTATCATAATAACGTTTGTTTTAATTCGTTATACCTACCCACACAAACCCATTAATTTCTTTTCCATTTCACCATCTTGTCGTTGACGTCCCCCGTCCTGAACACTCTTTTGTCACATCGGATATTATTTGTCCTAATGTGATGGCGTGAGCATGAAATTCACGTCAGAATTTTTCAACGGAAATATATTTTGGTAAAAATAACGACGCAGCATCGGAAACTACAAACGTTGAGATCCTTTCATGTCCTTTGGCGTGCGGTGTTGCGGCTTCGAGTATTGAATTTCGCGTCATTTGAGGCAAACTTTGAAATTAGGAAAGCTAGACGGTAATGACGACGGAAAGAGAAGGTAAGGAGTACGGGGCAGAGAGAAAATAATGGAGTTTATTTGAAAAAAAAACTTTAAATATAGTAACATTCGTTGCTAAACTTCAGTGTGATCCTTTGTATTAAATTCAGTAGTAATCCTTAAGCATTTTTGTCGGTTTCTTTTTGCCCACCCTCCCTTTCACTTAAAAACTTTGTTACGGCAAAGTTGCTGCTGTATTCACAGTGCAGTTAACGCCTGTAATGCTATTAATTTCAGTAATAACTGTCACATGCCCCAATCTAGCAGTATGTTGCGGTGGGAGACCATAGAACTTTTTCGCGTGTTTGAAATATATTCATGAAGCCGAAATGAGTAAATTACTTTTTTTATCTTCCATGCAATTCGATACAAATTGAAATACTACTTTATTTAAATTATTACGGAATTGCATGGAAAATAAAAACTAAATTGGATAATTGAATTGAAGCCAAAGTACGGTAATTATCCATCATCAATTTTCAATCCTTCAGCCGGGCTTGTTGTCACGATAATTTCAACTTCCAATTTCAATATTAATAAGTATCGTATTTTATGTTAATTCCTCGGAGAACCGAAGTGTAGAGAAAATATTCTCTCTTACAAAAAAGGAAAATAAAAAAGCATGAAATGGGAAGATTACCGAATCTTCCAAGATCCCGCCGTCTCTGGTGTTAATTTTTATATATCGTTCTGTAGATAATTGACGATAACTACGATACGATGTACTGCATATAATCATTTTAAATATTTACAGTTGGTTTTATTGCCAAAAACGGCAATCACTTCTACTTCGTTTACTCTTTCAACTATAAGAATGGTGTCAATGGTATTTGAACAACGACGATGATGACATTGGAAGTGCCACTTCGTTGGCATACTTCCAACAGCAACGCGAACTATAATACCACCGCTTTATAAATATTCAGATTGTCTCTCGTCCAGTCGCTTCCATTTCCACAATGATGAGCATACTACGTTATCTTCTGGCTGGATATTTTCTTTGGTATCGAGCAGGTCGACGGAAGCTATGAAATTCGCGTTTGTCGCGCCCGTTGTTAAAATATTCGCTCTCAATATAAAAACAAACCCAAAAACCAGAAGACCAGTTTTATTCACTATAACTGATAAAACCTCTTTATATACTCCTGGCGGCGGTATCTCGGCGAGGCTGCTTAAAATACCGAAGCATAAGAACGGATGCAAAAGAAGAAAAAGAACGACAAAATACCATGCAGAAGGAGAAGAAATTATTAAAGAGGTACGGAAATGTGATCACATCCAACACTAAGTAATTGCCTATATTATTTCGTTGCATTTTTCCGTTACTTAGGGTAGTTTCCTTGATATAATTTTTATAGCTTTTTATGGGTGCAATAAGTCATCGTGAAAACCACAAAAATCTGGTGAGCATATATTTATGGGATATTGTCCGCAACGATCCGTCTCTTAGTTTTAAGTGCTTTCTATTTTTTATACCCTAGACACGAAGGGTGAAATATATATTAAATTTGTATCTGTATATATATATATATATATATATATATATATATATATATATATATATATATATATATATATATATATATATATATATATATATATATATATATATATATATATATATATATATATATATATATATATATATATATATATATATATATATATATATATATATATATATATATATATATATATATATATATATATATATATATATATATATATATATATATATATATATATATATATATATATATATATATATATATATATATATATATATATATATATATATATATATATATATATATATATATATATATATATATATATATATATATATATATATATATATATATATATATATATATATATATATATATATATATATATATATATATATATATATATATATATATATATATATATATATATATATATATATATATATATATATATATATATATATATATATATATATATATATATATATATATATATATATATATATATATATATATATATATATATATATATATATATATATATATATATATATATATATATATATATATATATATATATATATATATATATATATATATATATATATATATATATATATATATATATATATATATATATATATATATATATATATATATATATATATATATATATATATATATATATATATATATATATATATATATATATATATATATATATATATATATATATATATATATATATATATATATATATTTATATGACAATATATTATAGAATAAGAATAAAATATGTCCATATAGCATTAAAATCTTAGTACTATACTTGATGAAAGGACATTGTTTATTCTTGTACAATAAAAACATTTAAGACGGATTTGGCGATTTTAGTACGCTGGGTGGGATATTAGAAAAATTTGTATTTCCTATTTGTCTATAGATTTATATTAACAAATACGAAAAGTCGTTAGCAACTGGAGCTAAGCTATATTCCGAAAGGGTTTGAAGAGTTATAGATATTTTAAATCGAATTAAAAAGAATGCCATCTCTTGATAATTCTATGTTGGAGGGAGTTCATACACTTTCACATGAAAAGTGACGGAAATGAAGGGATGACGGAAATTTTTTACAAGCAGACTTTAAGTAGGAATACTTTTAAAATATTTTTAAAAACACATTCGATTAATTTTAAATGCATCCATACATTTTTGTTTTGTTAGTTTTTTTTCACGCAAACTTTCAGCATAAACCTGTCATCGCCGATCGACGGGCAAGTGAAATATTTTGTCGAAGACTAATAATTTTTGCTTTCGCCGAGTTTGACAAGTTTTTCGTGCAAAAGAAAGTTTACATTATTCAGGGAAGTAATTATTAATCCTGAAAATGTATGTGAAAATAACAACAAACCGACGAATTTTCTTGAATTGAGAAATTTTTGTCATAATTTTTGCAGACCTCTCAAACTCATGAAAAGCACAAAAGAGGATTCCAACAGTTCAAATTTCGTCTTTATATCGTCGTCACATTCAGCTGGTAGCTGCAACTAAGATTCCAACATGATGGAATCTCTAATTTTGTTTCATTAAACCTAAATATTTTAGAGACTGAACCCAAATTTCATGAAAACAATTGTGATCTCCTAAACTGCCATTTTATAATCTCGATTCTGTTCTTCCATATGCCTGATTTTAGGATATTTAAATTCGAAATTTTAGTGGAAAATTAAATAAGTGGCTAATTTCCAGAATTCGTTCTAAGGCAATATTCTGAAACGATATTTGCAGATTTTATCTTTATTGTCACAGAAGTTGGTAACATGGCAAGCGTAAAACCAATAATGATGGAGCCAAAAGCTTGCAAGTTGCAAACGACTTAAATGCTTTAAACCAGTAGTTTACATGATCCAACGTAAATTAAGGAATAAGGATCATTCGATTTAGGTGGTCTTGGACGCAATTACCACGCAGGAGGCAACGAAAAGTAGAACATGATGAAACAAACAAATGGAAATGAGACAGCCAAATTAGCTGAATAAGCACATGGGAAGAGAAGCATTGTGTATATTTTTATTGGCTGAAATTTTTTATTTAATTTATTTATTATTTAATTTATTATTTAATTTATTTATTTATTTTTGTAATTTATACGTAAACAGTAAAATTGTTTGCCACCGGCCATATAATCATTTGTTCATTTTTAATAAAAGCTGTAGTAGTTTGTTGTCAAATTTCTGTGTTTCCGTAATGATGGTGTAACCAGTTTGGTTTACTGCAACTTGCGATCTTCTGCTACAGATTGTAGATTTAAAGCCCTTCAAAATGGTACCGTATAATGAGGCAAAAGCGCCACCCGGCCCATCGGCAGATAAATCACTTCTAGGCAGTATTCCAGTTAATTCGACGGAATAATATTTTCGGAAATTCAAAATATGGTTCAGGGAATGAAAGATTTCTCCATATCATTTGCTCTAAAGACGCTTAATTACTATTATATCAAACAGCCTTACTGCTAGTAAGACACCATCTCTTCGCGATAGATCTGCTACGATCCTTTCGGAAGACGACGTACTTATTTAAAACTTATTTTAAGCTTTTAAATATAATTATTTACTTAAAATCAAGGAAAATTGATATCAAGCAAAAATAAATATAAACAAAAATTTGACACTTCAAATCAAAGTAGTAGAAAATCAAAATTTTTAGCAAAGCAACAGACATTGTTTTTGACGCTTCTCTTAATTTATCTACTTTTCTTCGTTGGGCACAATTTCCAAATAACTTTGGCAATCGAAATTATACACATGTTTGTGTTCCGTGCAAGATGGGTCTTATCGTCATGGGAGTTGCGTTCGTTAGTTTATTATTATATTTATTATTATATTTAAAATTACTTCTTTTAAGATAAAAAAAGATAAAAGAAAAAAGAGAAAAAGAGAAAGGAACAAATAATGCAAAAGATAAATAATACAAATAATCAGTAAAAATAAATCATTATGGGTTTTAATTGAATTTTGAACACACAAAGGCTTCAGTCACAAGGTGCTAAAAGATATTCAATTGAAATCACTGAATTGATAATCACTGAAAATGATTATCTATACATTTCCAAAGATTTCTTCGACAAGTTTACCATTGTGTTGGCGTTATTGACGATAATGCAAAACATTTAGCATGTGAACGGTTAGAAACTAAAGCTCTTTAAATTCAGGAAAATGCTGCAAATTTTCCACAATTTATTGCGGAAATGTCGTAATATATTGAAATATCACAAGTATGAAAATGTCTGCCAATTATTTTGAGGCACGCCGTTAATGGAATCATGAACACACTTCGATCACAAAGACTCTATGACCCGTTGTCGAAGAGATAACGACCTTAGCCTTAGCTTAGATTAGGATTATTTCATCGCAGACCAATATCTTGAGTTGTTTAAATGGGGATAAATTTTTTCAGCTTGAAATCACCCAAAATTTTTGTTAAACATTGACGCAAAAAATAAAGAAACCAAAATTGACTTCAAAGAAAATGGCGACAGTACAGAAAAAATATAAAGTCTCACATGACTCCCAAAGAATTACAATTTCTGCACCAAGGTATGCATCAGTGAGCATCTATGAAGAAATAAACAAATATAATGCAGATGCAGTATCCGACGTGACGAAGATTTCGACCCACTGGGATTCCACTGGTGATCCATCGTATTTAATGCCAAAAAATTGATTCAGAAGTTGTGGGACATCAAACTTCCATGGAAGGCGGAGCTACCATCCGCATGGCTTACCAAGTTGAGAACATTTAGGGGCAGCTCGCCAGACCTTAACAACATTACAATCGACTGGCACGGATTCAACAATATCACCGGATCTCTCTTCAATGACTCCATAATTTTGCTGATAGTACGACGATATATATCTGCTCCAAATCGCGAGTAGCTCCGATTAAACAACAAACCCTGCCTACGTTGCAACTGTACGCGGGTCTTATGTGTGCAACTGTTGCATCGTACAGTAGGCAAGCTAAAGTTAGATGTACCCGTTTCCTTGTGGATGTACTTTAAAACCGTCTTGTCATGGGTTAAATCAATGTCGAACTAGCTAGTTACCTCACAATGGAAGCTTTTCTGGGACGCTTGAAAAGGTAAAAACAGTTTATATTGTGACAATGTACCCAATTTCGTTGGAGTTAAACACTCTTGAAGAATCCGGCTTTATTTGCTCAGACAAGATAACAACCGCTATAAATAAAGCCTGGAGTAATAAACAATCAGTAAACCAATGAATTATTAAAATTCTAATCTCTTGGCTTGGATTGCTGAAATGCGTACTTCGAGAGAGTTTCTCGAACTGTTCTAACAAAACTGAACATGTTGATGTATGACGAATCCATTCAAACATTTTTGTTTATGACGATTTCCACTTCTTTCTAATATGCATGCATGTCGAAGTGTGCTATTCAGTTAAATTCACTCGCGAAAATGCCACAGCTTTCGTGATAATGCCACAAGTTTACGACATATATACCATAATTAATATCAATAGGTTTAACTCTGATTGAAGAGGCATATGCACCGGGTATAAACAGACATAATAAGAGAGTTAGAAGAGTTGACACATTATCTCGCTTCACTTTTTTACAGGTGGTAGGTGAATCGTCGAGGAAAGAACCGACAGGGGTGCGATTAACATAATCGGAAACATTGCTTGGTCGTTATTTGGCGTTCTTAATAGCAAATCTTCCGGTCAAATAGCCATAGCCATAGCAATCACTGCTATCACGACTTGAAAATTAGACATAATTTGTACCGTCAGTATAATGAAGAGAAATTATCAAGAGATCGAACGTGAATCTGGAAGAATGGAAGTTGCAATAAGTCAGACTAATAATAAATTGAAATATCTTAATCAGCAGTCATTTCCGAGAAACTAGGACAGAATTTTTTACAACTGTCCCTTCAATTCATTTTAACATTGGCCAATATCAAACGAATTCAAGACTATTTGGCCGACATTTCAACCGACACATATCAACCTGATATTAATCTCATCAGAGCGTGTTAAAATGGAACGTCTACAGATCAATATAAATCTACCTGTGGCATTCAGACTTCCACTTCCGTTCGATGATTTATTAGAATCACCGAAAAATCCTTTGGGATGCTTAACCCATTTTCAACAGCCGTTGCGTTTTCGCAACGACAACTTTGCATCCTTGTAACTTTAAAGTGTTTTCCGGTATTTGATTAAATTTTTTTTTAAACAAATATTTGTTATTTTATCTTTGGATTTTTTCTTACAAAAAAGATAATCCAAAATTTTTTTCTGCCATTATTTCTTTTTAAAGAAAGGTCCAAAAAAGAACTTTTTTTTAAATGACCACCAGATTCAGAAAAAATGAAAGAAAAATTTTGAAATATGTTCAACCGTCTTGAGAAAAGAGTAAATTAACAAGAAATTACAAATTTCAGGCTGAAAATTGTGTTATCTTCTTCAGGTAACTTGTAAAAAAATGGTGTTGCGAAAACGCAACGATGGTGAGTTAGATGTATATTAGAGGTCAGCCAGAGTGAGTATTTTTCGCTGCAATTATTCGTCGCTGCAGGCAATTGCAAATGCATAAGACGAAATAAATTAAGCTATGATAACGCGACACCAATGATACGGTGCCACAATGTCGCGGTTCCGATAACGCACTTGTAATCAATGTTGAGTAAACAGATAAACTGAGGATATATGTGTGAATTTTTAAGAGATACGCAATTTCTCGTAACGGTATCACACGTAGAATATTTGTATAAAAGGGTGTAAGAAATTATATGAATAATCAGTACGAAAGCGGATCAGTATAAGATTATTCTCATACCGAAGGAACAGTAGTAGTATAGAAATTATAATAGTACAAAACATAAAGTGTAAAAAGTAAATAAGTAATAAAAATGTCAAGGCGACGATTTCTTACAATGCAAGAAATTGATGAGTTGATTAATGTGTCTTCTTCTGAAGACGAATCGCAAGAGCCTCTTGTATTCAATGAGAACACAAAAGTTGTATACATTCCACCAGCAAAAGTAGATTTAATTAGTGACGAGGAGTGTATCGATGATGAAGATCTTGTCAACGATATTCCACCTACTTTAGAAATTGCTGGTGAAATTGAAGTCGAATACGATTCGACTTCAAAAGATTTTAGTGCTCCTTTACTACCCAGTGCTTTACTGGGTGAATCTTCTACATCAACCTCAGCTATTAAAAGTAAAAAATATACCCCTGAATGCGATTTCGGAGAGCCATGTTGGAGGAAGACCAATCGTCTAACCTTTAATTTTGAAGCTCCAAATGAAAGTTTTGTAGAGCCAATACAGAAAAACATCGCCGAAACTATGTGTAAGTTTTTCTTATATGTATATTGCAGTGATGTCGTTTTTATTATATAACATCTTTAGGTGGTAAAACACCATTGCAGTTATTTCTGCAATATTTCGATGAAGAAGTTATGGGGCTATTGGTTGAAAATAGCAATTTATATGCTCATCAAAACAATATTATGCTAACCATTACCAAGGAGCGTCTATACAGATTTATAGGAATTTTAATATTTTCCGGCTATCATACAGTTCCTCAGTTTCAAATGTATTGGGCCCGGCAGCCAGATCTGGGTATTCCTATCATAAAGCAGGCAATGTCACGAAATGTATTTTGTTCCATAAAAAAAATTTTTCATCTAATGGACAATACACAAATTGACACATCAGATCGATTTGCAAAAATTCGTCCACTGATTGATCTTTTAAATAAGAAATATCAGCAGTTTGGGATTTTTTCTACATTTCTCTCAATCGATGAGCAAATGATACCCTACTTTGGTCGTCACAATTGTAAGATGTTTATAAGAGGAAAGCCAATTCGTTTTGGTTTTAAATATTGGTGCATATGTTCCGACACAGGATATTTATATGAAGCTATGCCATATGCTGGTGCTGCTACTCCATATGACAAACAAATAGGCTTGGGGGCCTCTGTGGTTTTAAAGCTTCTAGAGTGTGTTCCAAATCCTGAACATCATGCAGTATATTTTGACAACTTCTTTTCATCTTACTACCTATTTTGTTTGCTAAATGAAAGAGGATTTCGAGCAATAGGTACAGTAAGAGCTAATCGATTGAGAGGTGCTGATACCTTTTTAGCCTCTACAAGTAAGAATAAAACACATCAAAGTAAACATAAAGCGGATTCACTTTTGAAAAAACATGAATATGACACTGTATTCGAAAAAAACAATAAATTATTTGTAGCTCGCTGGCATGATAACAACGAAGTCAATGTGATTTCTAACTACGTTGGTGCGCAACCAGAAGTTCCAGTTCTGCGGTATTCACGGGACCTGAAGAAGAAAGTGTCGCTCCCGCAACCGAAAATAATAAACGAATACAATAAGTACATGGGAGGTGTTGACTTGCACGACAATGGCGTTGCCAATTATCGAATCGCTGTTCGTGGTAAGAAATGGTGGTGGCCACTGTGGACTAACTGCGTCAATTCCGCAAGTGTAAATGCTTGGAAAATTCACTGCATGGTAGCTAAAGCTGAAGGAAATCCTCCGATGTCTCAAATACAATTCAAAAGTGATTTGGCACGTGGACTGTTATTGCACGAAGATCGCCATGAACAGAAACCGGAATCTGAAGGATCTGGTGTAGACGCTGCTACGTCAGGACTGCCACGCCTGGCTGTAAATGAGCATATAATATGGAAAATTCCTGATCGCAAACGAAAAAGATGTGCTAAATGTCATTCACAGACAGTTTTTGAATGCAAAAAATGCAATAAATCACTTCACCCTAAGTGTTTTGATAATTATCATGGGGAAAATCTTGAATAACTAATAAAAGAGTTACTTAAAATTAGAATTTACTTGCCCCATAAAATTTTTTATTCAATAAAAGACATCATTTTCCTATTTCGTTACAAAAGGTTTCTTTTTTCTTAATTTTGTTTTAGTTATTGTAATATACACCTAACTCGCCAACGTTGCGTTTTCGCAACACGCCATATCTAAGATCATGGAAGATTTACAGATCTGATTTTTTGCAGAAGTGATCACGAGGGCCTTAGTAGCTACTCCATGAAATTTCATGTCTTTATCTTAAGGGAAAAGCATAGTGGTTGAAGATGGGTTAAATTCACACCGATTCTGTGGACATTAGATAAATCCTTCATCATGGTGGCAGTAACATTTATTTCTTTTCTAATCGACTTTCATTGTGATCAATAAATGCCAATAACATCCAACGGACAACGGAATTCCATCAGATATGGTCAATGAGCAGAAATGCCAAAATATTATAACACATTATAATCTGCAGAATATCATGATTCTTCTTCTGAGCTAATTGCACTATTCGCTTGCCATATTTGTTTGGTATCCAATTCAGTGTCCAGGTACAGTTGAATAAAAGTAATACTATCCGTTCATACATCAGTTCGGGTTTTGTTTGCAATCAACACTGTCGTGGAATCTGCTGACGACAGTGTTCCCATTTTCATTTTGGTTTCTTCTTTCGATCAACATTATCGCCAAATCTGCTGATGATCTTGTTCATACCTTCATTTCGGTTTCTACTGACCAGCGACGTTACCGTTAAATGTGCAGACCATGGCGCACATTAGGTACTTCAATTTTTATTTAAATTTTTATTAGTCCCGATCTCCTGATCACACTACATTGCACACTTTCTGTGGTTTTACATAGTCTGCATATTCAAAATTTTGAATTTATGAGCTACCTGTTTTAATAGCAATTAGTTAGCTTTCATCCGAAATCAAGGAATCTTCTTTCGGGTTCCTTCAAGTTAAAGTGATTGGAGGAGCAAAAATCACTCAAAATTCTCTAACAAATCTCTGAAAGTTTAAGTGCTTGTAAGAATTATCAAAAAGAGTAATTAACACAAAATTCAAAAACATCAAAATACTCTCAAGATATTCATTTTAAATTCCCAAGCAAATTTCTACAAGTTCAAGTGATTATAGGAATTATCAAAAAGAGATATTAATTACATATTAATTAATTACAATTACAGATTCTTGACATGATTTTTAAAATTGGCCCCGTAGTGCGGGTGTGAATAATGAGTCGGTTTGGTTTGTTTATTGTTCCGATAGAAGCTTACAGATTCTCTCCCATTTTCGATCATTCTAAAAAATAAAAAGGATATATTAAAATATATTCAAATAAAGGATGCTTTACGCATTATTTATTTCATCGTATTTAGTCGAAATAATCCCCCTCCGAGTCAATACAGCGTTGAAACCGATCATAAAACATATCGATGAATGTATGCATGGTAAAACTGGTCTGATACTCGGGGGCTGGAATAGCGTTCAGGATGTCGGTCGAACACATTTGGATGGCGAGAACCGTACCGTAAATATTCCTCAACGTTTAATGTTCAACAAAAATATTAGTTTAGGAAATATATGGAATTCTCACGGCGAACGTTATAGATCAAGCGAGAACGGCTGGTGGTCGCACGTTACGAAGCTTTTAAGCGTATTTTATCAAAAACTCACGTACAATAAAGACTCTGTGCGACGACCCTCTATTATCTGTGGTATGTGAAAACCATTTTCATAATTTTGAGTAGTGCTTGAACAGTTTTGCCCAACTTAAAACAAAACTTGGTATTAGCTCTCTTCTCCATAACGATCTTTCAACAGACTGACACAGTGGACGGTTTGTTATAATGTAACTATTGACAGAATAATGGAAATTCTACGAAATGTGCCGTATGAAGGTAGATGAAATGTATGCCTACGAAACTGAATATATGGCTGTTAATATCAACCAGTCTTATCGGGACAGACCTTATAATTCAGAGCATGCGACCTTTTATGAATGTGTTCCCTAAGGTCCCGAAGGCAAGATTACTGACCACATAATTTAATTCATATAAACGTACATATATAGGTGTTCAACACGACAAGTGTGTGGATATAATGTTATGGAAAGTATTAAATTCGGAAAATGATAGAACTATAGAGTAATCGGAAGTGGTTTTTATATTTTTTTAATTTTTTATTTATTTATTTTTATTTATTTTTAATTTTTTATTTATTTATTTTTAACTATAGAGTAATCGGAAGTTTTTTATTTTATTAAACTTTAAATTTGTACATTGATGCAACACGACTACGTGCACGACATTTTTAAAATAAGCTTTTCAGATTTTCGAATACCTTAATTTGCTTGTCTGAATTTATATTCGCAAACAATTTTTATATCTGCATTTCTCCAACAATCGAGAGTTTCCTTTGATTATGTCGGTCTCTTATATATATTCTCAGAGCTATAGGTGCCCTCAAGTTACCTCCCAAGGTTTTTCAGACTGATTCGGGTGGTCTTACGTTTTCTCAAGATTTTCATATTTCTCTTCCAAACGAAAAGTATGAATGTGTGTATGTGTGAGTAAGACCGTGAATGACGAGTGACGAGTAAGGATTAAATAAAATTAAAATGATACAAACAATTAATGGAAAATGGACTTTAATGCTCTTTAATTTGCCCTTTTTGGCAAAAAATAATCCATTGTTCTACCATCGATGACGCCATTGGTTGATGCCATTGGTCGCAGGGACACTTTTTTATTGTTTATTTGGGAAGACCTCCCACTCAATCATTAGAAATAAAAGAATTATTAAACATCTCACTCTTTTCAAACCAATAATTGGTTGTGTTGATGAAGGGCGCAAAGAGGCAGAGTAATACATTTGAGCAAAAACATTCGTTATTTGTATAATGTAGAACGCGCATTAACTAAAATATTGACATTTTAAATATAAAAGTCAATTTTAAAAGTTGTTCTATTTTAACGATATTATTTGCACTTTATAAGCTTTCGCTCGAACATCGACATATTTATTATCTTTTTTTAATTTTTTATATTTCAAATCCGATTTTTATGATATATTACGGCTTGGCTCTTTTCGTTTCGCTTCAGAAGGGTTTTGTTCATTAAAGGTTTGTTTAGTTAAAGTTTTTGTTTTTTTATTTCGGTTTGAATGAATATCGCGCGCAAAAATTTTTCCTGACGAACTACGTTTCGGTTATAGATTTGTCGTATATTCTATTCGAGTTGCTTTATCCCTATTGCCGTCGCTATTACTCTGGACAGTGGTCAATCCTCTGGTGACTCTTTCGACGATTTTATTGAAAGCCTTGCTCACAAAATCCTAACAGAAGACATAGAGGAATAATGTTTTTATCAACAATAAAGAACATCATCTTTTTTGGTCCAAATATGAAAGTGCCGGCCAATAAAAGAATATGCTCTATTCCGTTAGAACTTGTCCTCCTGAGTATTTATTATTATGACACCAAAGTTGTAGGGTCCTTGGTTTTATTGGAGTTCAAAAATTCAACATCTTCATACGTTTCCAGTGAATTTAACTAACAAAAACAAATGATTTGTTCTACCATATTTTTATTTTGAACATCGTTTAGTAAGATATATTGGTTCTTGACCTATTTTGGACATGTTGATCTTGTTTTGTGTTTTTGAGGATGTGTATCACGTGCACGGCACGAGATGATGTATGTCAGTCAAAAGATATAAGTAAGTAAGATATAAGTAAGCAATAAGAACTAACCCCAAATATTGGACGAGCAACTACTATTATTGTGTAGGCTTATTTATTGAGGCTTCTCCAACATTTTTCTTACCGTAAATGACTTATTTGTTTAATTTAGTGGTGTTATATCTTTAGATTGCGCAAATAGAATTGTGCATTACGTATGTTATTAGATAGTTCGTGCACAACTAGGCAGAAGCACCAATTGAGGATGCGCAAGATACAGAGAAACTGATGTCATCTTCCCGACTCTTCACACTGAAAGAGCTTAAAATATTATAATGTGCGGTTTTCTTTCTTATTTTTTCGCATTTAGGGACTACAAATTTAATTGTATTATCAGACCGACGAAGGATTTTAGCGACAATTAAATGAGACTTAGTACGCCGCGACTTAGTACATAGTAATAGTAGTAATAGTAGTAATAGACTTAGTACATAGTTATAGTAATTTTTAATACATTAAGTGTAATAACAGCACTAAGAACAGAAGTGCAGTGAAAAGATCCAACTTGACTTGCTCCACGCGTGAAGAAGGGCTATACGGTGGTGCTTGTGTAGGAAACACATTTGTAAATAAACGTTGTTTATTTTCCATATACTATTTGTAATTTTCTTGTCAATAAATATGTGGTATTCAATTTTTTTGTTTTTATAATCATAGTATAAAATCTTCTGAAGAGATTGTTGAAAAAATTATGGATATTGGTGTATTGTAACGGATATGGTGAATATTTTTGTAGTTCATATAAATTAACTATAAAAATGCACTTTTTACTAGCATTTTTATCATATATTGGTAAAATATGTATGGCACCAAAACGGTTAAACATTCATAAACAGAATGACTGGCTTTATTTACATAGAGCTGGACTCCATGTATAACATATATTCGTAGCCTTGTTTACCTCTGCCTTTTTCATTTGAATGTCATTTTATCATTTCCGTAAAAACTGAATTTTTAGTAACTTTTTATTTATGATTTTTCAAAATTATTATCACAAAAATAATAAATAAATAAAAATAAAAATAACTTTTTAATAAAAAAAAATTGTCACCTCGGATGTTGTCAATAGTCGATAGCGTTCGTAGGAAGCAGACATTATTCTCGAAGGAATAAAGATCTACTTTACTAAAGAGGAGGGATTGAGAGGTATATAAATACCCAAGAGGTATATAAATACAAGAGATGGAGTGACGCCCCCTCTGTGTCGCTAGGAAAGCCAATAAAACAATTGCTGAAATTATCTATGCGGAATAAGTTCTCAAAAAAGTGACTCATTATGGCCCGATACAACTATAATAATTTATAGCTGTTATAGTTATAGTTTGAAATACTTCTATGCTCCCGATAGATTCTAGAGATATTTTCTTGCCCTCTGCCTTTCTCTCCTTGCCATTTATTCTTCTAAAATATCTTCTTTGCATTTTGTTTCTTCTAAATATTAATTTATCGGTTTTGTGCAATTCGTTTATCTGTAACCCGTAGTTTACTGCCCAAACTGTACAAGGACTCCGACCTCAGGCCCTAACCGTGCAAGTACTCTTTTATTCATAGTAAAATAATGAATCAATTTCAACACTTCATTGAAGTGGTTAACATTTTTTATTCACATAGGCGCATATTCATTGTCATGGTACTAAGTTGGCATTAACAAACCTCCAACTTAAATTTAAGTACCAACTTAAAATTCTTCAGTATTCATAGTCAATATCGTATCAGCCGCCACGAATTAACGACTTAGTAAACAGCTGTTTTCTCAATATAGCAAAAATCTCGAAATCGCGTTCTATTTTCTCCATAGCTATGCAAATTTTTTTACTTTTTCCCATAAATGCCTTTGGTGTTGCCAAATACTTTAGATTATTCATATTCGGCGTAGTGTTGCCAATTATTGATAATGGGAAAAAATTTATTTTTTTACACAATATCGCTTTAGCATCAACTTAGTGACCGGCCGAGTTCTTTCTAAATTTTAAGTTGATACTAGGCAGATAATACCATACTAAATCGGCTATGAATAACTTTAGTAGAAGCTAAATCAAAGTTCATACTTAGTGTGTTACTAAAATGGACTATGAATATGCGCCAAATAACTTTCTATAGAGATACAAACGATTAACTATGACGCATATTCATAGTACCACATATTCATTGTACCACGCCAAGTATGCAGTTTGGTTTAGCTTTTACTAAAGTTATTCATTCAACTTAAAATTTAGAAACAACCGAACCGGTCACTAAGTTGATGCTAAAGCAATACTGTGTACAAAAGAATAAAAATATCTCCAATTAAGTTTAATATTTTCAACTTGAAGCATTTTTTCAACTATTGTTTTTTAGGATCGTCAATTCGACCCTTTCTTCGTTCTTATGGTTGGTGCTTGTTGCCGTTACTTTCGCCACTAGCCTGAACACATTCAAATCGCAATTATATGGGAGTTATCAAAATAACGTTGGTGTTCGGGAAGATGAGATTCTAAATTGACATCGAGTCACTTGCTTGTTTTCCATTTTTTTGTTTTTTTACAGCAGCTCTTTGCCTATGGTATATAAATTGCACTGAAAACTACCGCTTTCATTGCCACCATCAACAAAATGGTTGTAACCAGTCCTTGAGCGTTCGACAGCATTACTCGCTAATCGCTGTGATGAAGATTTCGTCATTTTCAAGCTACATACCTCCTTCATTTCATTCGTTCCTAAACAAATAATTCATTCTCAAAGGAAATAAAAACGCTGAACAATTAAAACCCTTATTTTTGATTACTTCTTACTCCTCTTTAGTTATTTATAATTCTTGATAGCTGAGAATTTTCTTTTTTTCTTTGCTTTGCTCTTCTGCTTTCTTAAATTTCCAAATTTTCGTGTTTCTTTTGATTAAAAATGCACAAAGTTATGGATTCAGGATCTCGCCTTATCGACGGCTGTGAGACCCGAAATAATTTCAGAGAAACCTTTGTTTGGTGAGTGGTTTTCTGTAATTAACTTTTTTCAAATTTTACACCGCAATTCCATTTAAAATTAATGAAATATTTACAACAGCAAAGTAACACAATATTACACGAAATTTTTCCCTCCACTTACTGACAGTCAGTATAGAAGAATCATTATTATTATTATTATCATAGAATTCAGTATTATTACCATTCATTATTGTTATTCTAACGATTTAGCAAAAATTATCATTTCTATTATAATTTTTCCATGCGCTATCGTCATTGTCATAGGCATCCTATATTAATTACAATTGACATCATTGTCATTTTCGTCTTTAAAGCAGCTTCTGGTAGGCAAATTTCGGGAAGAGGTGCTAGTTGTTTCTGTTTGGAAATATAATAATTATAAAGCGTATTTTTTAAGGCCGATAGAACATCAAATCGTAAATTTTAATAAACTTTTTTTATTCACTCGAAAGTTCAAGATATGACATTAAAATTTGAAAATTATGTCGGGCATATAGCCACAGCGGTTGTTATGAGTCAGCTTTGAGTCACTTTTTCGAGTACTGCTGGCCGTATGTCAGAAATAATACAGATAATGTTGGCCACCAAGGCACCAATTGTTGCTGGTTTATTGGAATAAACCAGTGACTTCACGTGGCCCCACAGGAAATAACCGACAAGTGTTAAATCGCACAACCATGGAGGACAATTGACAGAACCATTTCTCGAAATCAATTAATCGCCAAATTCTGATTTCAATAAGTCGATGGTTACCGCCGCCGTATGGTAGGTAGTGCCATCCTATTGTTCGTCTGAATCAATGTTCCATATTTTCAAACAAAAATTTACAGATCTTGCGGTGGCGATCGCCAGTGACTGTAACGCGATAATTTCGGCCTCATTTTTGAAGAAATATGGTTCAATAATGCTGCTAATATGGAAACTGCATGCTAGCAGTTTCAATGCATTTTTCAGGACGCAATGGAGTCCATAGAGTCTCCTGTGGATTTGTATTACTCTATAAATATTCTAATTTTGCTTATTAATAAACTCGTTAAGCCAAAAATTAGTCTCATCGCTAACACAATTTTGCGATAAACAACGGATCTGTTTCCAACTGCGCTGAAGCCCAATCGGCAAAAGAATAACGCGTAAGATGGTCCCGTGGCTTTAATTGCTATACAATATGCATCTTATACCGGTATACTAAGATCTTTGCGCAAAAGTTTTTACACCATGGACGGCCATTGCTCCGCCATAGGACGGCCAAAGGAGTTTAAAGTAAAGAATTTATCAAGAGTAAAGGTGAAGGTTGCGAATACGTTTTAATAAGAAACAGAAATATAAATCAATTGCGACGAATGCGGAAGCGAATGACTCGAGTTTTGCGCTCCATTCGTAGTACAACGTATTGTGTATGTGTTGTGCCGAGGATTTTAGTACGTGTGGCATGTGCCTCAAAACATCCGTTTCCTTTTGCCAGAAATAAAACCTGAAAATTCGAGGGAAGCTTACAAATTTTAAAATCCCTAGGTAGAGTGAGGGGGGGGGTAGAGTGGAAGAGGTGTTCTTAAGGGAGATGGTTAGAATGGTTAGTATTGGTGGGAAAATGGAACGGCTGCAGCTGTTACTTTAAAGTTTTATAAGTCTCTTTAAATCAACATATGAAATAATATTTGTGCACTCCATCATAACAACAATAAAATTAGATACTGCTGAAGGATCGGGTGTAGTTGGATCTTCATTAACTTATCTTCTTCGTTGAAACAAAATCTTGATTTTAGTTCTAATCTAGCTCTCGCTTCTTTTCGGTCTGTTATATTTGAAACTAGGGCGCGGCGCTATTCATAAATTCCACATTTATTAAAATTTCTAATAAGCATTTGTTCTTGCGCCTAACCGCGAATAACAGTCGAAAAGGCATACAGCCGGAAAATGTATTATGTTTCGCATATATTTGTACGAGTATTTGGCATAAGTCAAAAGTTTATTTCCAAAATAATATATTTAGATTCATGCACTCGATCTGCTTTGGCTTTATTTCCCCACCGCGCTATGAAAAGTGCGGTTAATATGTATGCTTAATTTCACCCTTTCGACCGGAATAAACAACAACCGCGCATACACATTGGAACGCCACCACCATTTTCAACCCCATATTTATCCCCCCCCCTTCAATCGTCGCGACGCGACACGCGGTAAAACACGTACAGCTTTTGATTTAGTGTTACTTTTAACGGTTAATATGTAAAATAAATCAAGTTACTCGCACACATATGGATAGATGCAATAAAATAAGTCAGCCATAACAATTACCAACGAATTTTCATAAACTATAACAATGGAAAGTGGTTTTATATAAAAAAAACTGAACAAACCAAAAGATGAATTAATGCGAAATATCAGGAAATCGTTTTAGGAAGTCAATAACAATAACAATAACAACAACATAAATATGAATGCATGCGGGGAAGGGGTAACCATCCCTTTCCCACGGATGTGCAAATTTTCCCTGAGCCTAAACTGTCGACGTCATTTCTTCAACAGTTTGCCATGGATGAAAAGTAGGAAGAGGTTGAGCCTCAGAATGCGTTTGCGTTTGTTATAAAATTTGAGATTTATATCAGCAAATGTTGAATTATGGTAGCTATTGAGTTCTGCGGTATACACCCGAAAGCAAATCTTTTATAAAAAATGTCTGCTCTTATCCACACCTACCAATCGTAGATTATATCTTTCAGCTTTCCTCTTAACTGATCCGAATGACTTTTTCTGTCCAGCAACAACACTAGCACATCAATCCTAAAGCCTTCAGTAGTGTTTTTTTCATAATACATTGAAATTCACAGTTTTTTTCATAATACATTGATTCATTGGTTTAGAATATGTTTTTTTCTATTTCCACTTGGAAAAAGATTTATACTCGAACGAGTATAAATATTTTCCTTGTTGGTATCCCCAAGACATTAGATGTGTCCATGGCCAAGAAGGGGTATTCCACAGAATTACTATCAAATTGATCGAAAAATCAAGCCGGGTCTTACCATACTTGCCGCACTAATTTCTAATAAATTTTTTGTATTTTTATAGTCTTCACCTAAAGGACGAAGATAAAGGACAATCTTCCACCCTCAAACTTACCCACGAATATAATATTCTCAAAAAATGGGCGCCCACTACAATCACAAATATTAAGGAAATGGAATTACTGGAGAGCGAGAAGATGAGTTGTCATGAAATGAGGCGCGAATATTTTCTGCCAATATAAATTATGTCGCATTGAAAATCGGCGAAATCGGATGGGAACCGCGCCCACTTCTGATACCTAGTATGAATATATCTTTATACTAGATATAGATATTTTGTCTCACTAAGTCTTTAACATTTGTAGATAGAATTGAGTGACGGAAATCCTCGAAATCACCCACGAACATTAAATTATTGTGCAACATTTTTTACCTCCGAGACGCTATCACACCAACACACTCGCTTCTCACCGTGACACTTCCAAATTAAATTTGAAATTTAAATTCGTTGGAACATGTATATATTATAACTTCAGGTTTCATTCAAATTGCAAAATGATTAAAAGTTGTTCAACTTAGTTCAACTTCTGAATGAAATTAGTCCCAAAATGACAGAGTCATCAAGAACTCGCCATATCGCCCATGAAAAAAATTGCAAACTTTTTTGTGTTTCGCAGTTACAAATATCCCGTGGGAAACTATAATATAGCATCCATGTAGTAAGGAGGGGTGTCACAAACTATAACGGAATGCTTGGATATATTTGAGCGGTACGTATGTCCGAATGTACGTGATACAAATGGTTTCGATTCGATGTGTCACCAGAAGAAGAAATTGATTAAACGAATTATTTTAATAAATACAGGAGTAATTGGTTGCGTGGATGGCACCCATATAAAAAATGTGTCCGAATCAATAATCAAAACACTTATACTACAACAGGAAATGTTTTTTATAGCCTAAATGCATCAACGGCAATACGTTTGCATTAGACTTCGTTTATATCAACACCACATTTATCTCATCTCTGTAGATTTGCAATTTTAATATGATAATAAGGTATGCCGATGCATGATATCCGGAAGAAAATACCGCCATATCCGTTTGGAGGATGAATGACGAATCTCTAAGATCCCAATATAATGCTGGAAAGCGTAGCACCTGGATAATAGGTAAGATCAAAGAAATCTTAACCGCTGGTACAACAACTCATTTACTGCTGCACTTTATTCGGATCCGCATATCCGCTATATCCATATTTGAAAACTCCCATATCGATAACTCCAACAAAGATATGCGGTAGAATTCAACAGGAAATTCGTGAGGGCACGTAATTTGATCGAACGCTGCTTTAGAGTCTTAAAAAGATTTCGATGAATAATTAACAAGAGGCTTCCATTATTAAAATCACAAAACCTAAAAGTCATGCAATTCAAAAAAATAAAAACTATAAAACTAAAAGTAAACTATAAATAATTCACTGATTATTAGGATTAAAAAAGTAAACTAAAAATAGTTTGGAGCAATAATCGAGTTAAGTAGCTTTAATCTAAAAGCGTTTCTGCTGCTAGCCAACGGTTTCCCCCTTCATCAATTGCAACTAGAGCGTTAACTGGTTTTTCTATTGCCGTGGTCTATCTCTCTAACCCAGTGGTCCGCCTTTCAATTGCGTTCAAAATTTACACCTGAGTTTGATTTTTCTCACAGAATTATTTGATGTACTCTCTTTGCTTACGCGTCCTCTTGCATAGCATCTTTCTTTGCCGAGAACCCACATGTGTGCGCAGTATCTACTAACATCAACACGGCTCTGCTAACAGTGGTCAACAATTCAAGACTTTTCTATTCTTTTTCTGTTCTAGGCGTATTTATGCGCCTTGTATAAGAGGTATTGTATAGGTGACATCTTCTATTGGTGTCATGTCTTTTCATTGTCAGCACTTTCCACATTTACTATATCAATTACGCATGGAATTTGCGAATCATCGGGCAAACTTGTTGTTAGTGGAACTGGAGCAAATGCAATTCCAATAACTTTTAAACTGCAATTTATAAATATTTTATCTCTTTTATCGTTTCTGTTTTTCCTTGAAGCCCAAAACCAACATTGGCGGGCAAGGCTGTCGAGCAATACCCAATTATTTCCTTTGTTTTCTTATCGAGTAACGTCAAGCGTAAGACACGAAACCGCCCGCCTCCATTTTTCCTGAGCTCACTGGCATTTGTCTGTAGTTTGTCTGTCCAGGTTTTCATATCTGACCATATCTTAAAATTTTGAATTTCAATATATGTATTAAAATTATCAACACCATTAAATTTCTATTGACCGCCCTCCAGTCCGCCATTGATCTGATAGGTGGACCCACAGAGTTCAGCTTGTCCCGTATGATCTCCCAATTCTCTTCAGCGCTGTGATTTTTTGTTAGATGTGCCGAGTAATTGTGCTTTTTTTCGTTAGATGTCGCATTTCAGCCGATAAGCCCTTAAGCTGAGCCATAGCTTTTCTAAAAATGGTTTTTAAATAGATCTACATAAACGAATAGCTAAAAATTAATTTCACTCAACGTGAAAATTAATAAGCTCAACGACTGCTTTACTTCTAGCGTTCCGTTTGACACTTCGCCATTTACGATATTTTCGCTGAATTGTGTTAGAAATACAAACTACAGCGACAAATCCCGTAACCAATATTAGTTGTGTCGTGGAATAAACAGTGTTCGGAAAAATTCCTAAAAAACGCTCAATTTCGTTTTTTTCATTTTAAAGAAACGATCATAGAAGATTGAACTAATATTTTCATCGTGAACAATATTTATTTTCCGATCTTAGTTTTAAAAATACTGGTCACAAACCATAAATATATTTCTTCGTACAAAAATAAATATCGCTCATTCTAGAAATATGATTATTATTACAAATGTGAGAAATTTCACTAACCTTTATAGTTGTAGTAATATGAACCATCAGTGGTAGGGCGCAGAAATTTATATGCTTTCCGTCCAAAGCACCTACACAATTGGGGAATTTCCATTTTGCTTCAAACCCATGTGCGATTTGAAGCCATTGTAAATGCGTTTGAGGAAACTATATAATGATAACAAATTAATAAATTACAATTATTATATTGTCACCAAGAATTGTTTTTCTTAATCTAGACATCTACATCAGGAGGAAATTTTACTTCGACGCTAATGAGGAAGAAGAATGTTTCGAGTATTACACAAAATCTGATCAAAGAATTGAAAGCAAAAATTGATTCCCACACCCAACGCCGACAATTTCACTGATTAGGTGATCAGGTGTTGTAGACCATCACTGAATTAAGAAATGAAAATGTGCGTAGGAGAGGTGTAATGTATATCCAAAATTATTTAATGGAATTAAAAGAACTGGACGAACAGACATGTCAGGCTAAAAAAAGTGATATTCTTAGTCTGGCGCTGGAAGGAATATTGGATAATGATGATACACTATAAGCATTTTTACGGTTAAGGGCCGTTTTCACAATGTTCGGCTAACCGAAGGTTAACTTGCGGTTAACCGAAGGATAGTTTACCGGAGGTTCAAAACTTATCCTTCGGTTAAAATTTTTCGTTTTCACCAACCTTCGGTTAACAAACCTTCGGTCAACTACAAGTTGTAAGAGATTGTGACGTTTGCTCTATAACATTTGAAAAAAAATCAATCAGCTGATCAAAAAATAACATAAATTCTACAATAAAGTAAAATAAATTATAATGGATAACAAAAGGTCGCAAAATTTTACCATCAGAGAAGAAGTGGTATTAGTGGAACTTGTGCAGTAAAAGGCGCACATACTGGAGAACAAAAGAACAGATGCCGTCTGTTGGAAACAAAAGAGAAAAACGTGGGAAGATATTAGCGAAGAGTTAGAAGTGAAATTTGGCATAAAAAGAACTGCAAAAGTTCTAAGAGATAAATTTGACAACATGAAGAAAAAACAAGAAAAGGCCTTGCTGCAGAACGGAAGGAAATATACATGACTGGAGGTGGTACGGTCACCACACAGAGCACAGCACAATCTTCAACAGTGGACATAGTTGCTGCACTCATGGGATGCTCAGCTACGGGTTTATGCAATGGCATAGACTCCGACAATCGTAAGAAATAGAAGCGATTAATTAATTATTGTTCTTATATGCAATTACTTTCAGAATTTAAAGGAATTTTAAAGGATGCTGAATAAGAAGACATGGAAATGGGGGCATCCCTGATGAGGAAAAAGAGGTAATATTTGAAATGGGTCTGAATACCTACAGAATAACAGGTATTTTATTGTAGAATGACACTTGGGAGAGATGTAACCCCGCTCAGCTTAGAAGGAAACCCAACTCCAAGCTGACTCCAATCAAGGCGAAGCCTGCCGCAGACCCCTTGATGGAAGCCCAACAGCAGTACTTCGAGAAAGAAGAACGTAGGGCGGAGGAAAGGCATCAATGGGAAAAGGAGAGGCAGCAGTGGGCGAAGGAGAACAACTAATGGGAGAAGAAGTATCAGTTGGAGAAGGAGCAGGCTATTTTGAAGATTGGAATATTGCGGTGCAAGCTTGAAAAATCGAGGGAAGAGGGTGAAGAAATTGAGTACTGTTAAAGATACGGCAGAACCTTATGTGGTCACCGTGCCACCTCCAGTCATGTATACTTCCGCAGCGAGGGTATTCCTTGTTTTTTTCTTCATATTGTCACATTTATCTCTTAGAACTTTTGCAGTTCTTTTCCATCAGGCGGTATGTGCGCCTTTTGGTGCACCAATTCCACTATCATTTCTTTCATTCTATCTATTTCTATCATTCGAATATGAATTTTAATTTTAATTTGGTTTTTGAACTTCATTTTTAATTTCAATTTTTATTATATTAAGTACTAAATCCCATTACAGACTTATGCTAGTCAAATGAATAGTCGATAGGTAAAATTTGTGTTCATTTTTCATTTTATCATGTATCTTTTAATTATAGTTTATTTGAAAAATTGTGATCTTTTGTATACATATTTTTCACTTATGAATAAAGCAAATAAATATAATTTTTAACTCTTAACTTTTTGAAATAGTTTCATATCCTTCTATTTATTCCTCTTCTTATAGAACAAAATTTATCAAAAAATTTATCATCTTTTAGTTAGAGTCTGCAAAAAGTAAAATCTTGATAAAGCTCAAGTTTATACACCAAGCACATTAAGGGCCGTTTTCACAATGTTCGGTTAAACTTGTGGTTAACTGATGGTTAGTTGACGGGAGGTTCGGAACTTATCCTTCGGTTAACAATTTTCGTTTTCACCAACCTTCGGTTAACAAACCTTCGGTCAATTACAAGTTGTAATAGATTGTGACGTTTGCTCTATTACATTTGAAAAAAAATTTGTAAATCGTTGCATTTGAATTTATTGGTATAAGTGCAGAGTAGGGGCCTGGCTTCGATTTGTTTTATTTTTGGTGCATCGTTACACTTCACCTTTAAAAACCTAATCAACTAAAAATTTTTTTGAGGTCGCCCGCCATTTTGGATTTAGGAGCACTTAAACATTAAAAAAACACAACGTTATATCTCTACAACCGATCGAGATAGAACACTGGCAGATATACCATTTTAAAAGTATTTAAATTGTCTATGATTAATATAGAATACCTCTTTGTCGGTTTAAATCCCGTTACAGAGTTATTTCAATTTTTGTAAAAATATGTACTTTCTTTGTATAAAAAAACTATTTTTCTCTCCTAAACGAATACATTTAGGTACTAAAAAATTCCCTTTTATAAGAAGTCCAACCTTTTTCCTTTCAATCGATGTATTGCATGATATACTTATTGCTTTAGTTTATATAGTTTACTTAATTAAATATGTAAGGGGTAATATTTTCAGATGGTACATCTAAATAAAAAAGGAACAAAATTAGAGTTGTAAGAGGGTAGAACAACTCCTACCATTTCCAGTATATCGTACGCTACAGTTCGTAGACCTGTTCCACGAAGGTGGGCAATAGAAATACCTTCAAAATGATATTTCTGCCGGCATGATATCACGATTGGTTACCGAGATATAATGCTATATATAATGAAAGTTTGGTGCTTTGGCTGCAATCCAAAAGGGCGGGCCATCTCAACAAAATTTTTAGTTTATTATGTTTCTGATAGCGAAAAATAAGGGTAAAAAATGTTCCTTACAAATGGTTTCCTACCCCTATTCTGAACTTATTGCAATTTTTTTAAGACGAAAATATTGTTGACTTTTTTTACAAGAATGAAAACCTTCATACAGTATCAGCTGACAAATTCAATGAAATCTTTAGGTTAAACGGAACCCCAGGTGTCGGTTAAGTTAACTGAGACTTTAACCAGAAGATTCGCTTAACCGGACATTGTGAAAACGAAATTTTTTCTAACCTCCGGTTAAAGTCCCGGTTAGCACTTAACCGAACATTGTGAAAACGGCCCTAAGCAGTATACCTTGCGAAATAATCCCGGATCAAGGCGGACCGCTTCGCATTTATGGAAAATACGATATCTACTGCAACTGTTAAACTTAATAAAGAAACATATGATAAAATAAAATTGAATGAAAATTAAACACCAAATAAAGTCTTTTCACATAAATTAATTCGTATGCAAAAAGGTTTATATAGAATTTCAAAAATATAGTTAATAATAATTCGCTTAGCAGCAGGTATCTAAAATTCATAAAACCACTTTCGCTCCTAAAAATCAGTTAAAATTCTGAAGTTCAACCATTTCCAAATACACCCAGTAAAAATTAAGCACAAATTAATTGAATTGTGCAATACAAATATACATTCCGCATTCATCGACTTCATACCGGCACATATGTCTGATACCTTTCTCGAAATATACCTAAAAAAAATACGGAAAATCCCATAAGCAAACACAACCTAACCATAAGCAACACCCTAACACACAAGCCTTTTTGCCTATATACATACTGACACGCAAGCGAAAAGAATCCAAGCATGTACATTCGCAATTAGGAAGAATATTCGGACTCTAGTGATCGTTTTCCAATCTTGAAATTTACGATATTTTCGCTGAATTGTGTTAGAAATACAAACTACAGCGACAAATCCCGTAACCAATATTAGTTGTGTCGTGGAATAAACAGTGTTCGGAAAAATTCCTAAAAAACGCTCAATTTCGTTTTTTTCATTTTAAAGAAACGATCATAGAAGATTGAACTAATATTTTCATCGTGAACAATATTTATTTTCCGATCTTAGTTTTAAAAATACTGGTCACAAACCATAAATATATTTCTTCGTACAAAAATAAATATCGCTCATTCTAGAAATATGATTATTATTACAAATGTGAGAAATTTCACTAACCTTTATAGTTGTAGTAATATGAACCATCAGTGGTAGGGCGCAGAAATTTATATGCTTTCCGTCCAAAGCACCTACACAATTGGGGAATTTCCATTTTGCTTCAAACCCATGTGCGATTTGAAGCCATTGTAAATGCGTTTGAGGAAACTATATAATGATAACAAATTAATAAATTACAATTATTATATTGTCACCAAGAATTGTTTTTCTTAATCTAGACATCTACATCAGGAGGAAATTTTACTTCGACGCTAATGAGGAAGAAGAATGTTTCGAGTATTACACAAAATCTGATCAAAGAATTGAAAGCAAAAATTGATTCCCACACCCAACGCCGACAATTTCACTGATTAGGTGATCAGGTGTTGTAGACCATCACTGAATTAAGAAATGAAAATGTGCGTAGGAGAGGTGTAATGTATATCCAAAATTATTTAATGGAATTAAAAGAACTGGACGAACAGACATGTCAGGCTAAAAAAAGTGATATTCTTAGTCTGGCGCTGGAAGGAATATTGGATAATGATGATACAGGCATCAATGGGAAAAGGAGAGGCAGCAGTGGGCGAAGGAGAACAACTAATGGGAGAAGGAGAAGTATCAGTTGGAGAAGGAGCAGGCTATTTTGAAGATTGGAATATTGCGGTGCAAGCTTGAAAAATCGAGGGAAGAGGGTGAAGAAATTGAGTACTGTTAAAGATACGGCAGAACCTTATGTGGTCACCGTGCCACCTCCAGTCATGTATACTTCCGCAGCGAGGGTATTCCTTGTTTTTTTCTTCATATTGTCACATTTATCTCTTAGAACTTTTGCAGTTCTTTTCCATCAGGCGGTATGTGCGCCTTTTGGTGCACCAATTCCACTATCATTTCTTTCATTCTATCTATTTCTATCATTCGAATATGAATTTTAATTTTAATTTGGTTTTTGAACTTCATTTTTAATTTCAATTTTTATTATATTAAGTACTAAATCCCATTACAGACTTATGCTAGTCAAATGAATAGTCGATAGGTAAAATTTGTGTTCATTTTTCATTTTATCATGTATCTTTTAATTATAGTTTATTTGAAAAATTGTGATCTGTTTTTTTGTATACATATTTTTCACTTATGAATAAAGCAAATAAATATAATTTTTAACTCTTAACTTTTTGAAATAGTTTCATATCCTTCTATTTATTCCTCTTCTTATAGAACAAAATTTATCAAAAAATTTATCATCTTTTAGTTAGAGTGTGCAAAAAGTAAAATCTTTATAAAGCTCAAGTTTATACACCAAGCACATTAAGCAGTATACCTTGCGAAATAATCCCGGATCAAGGCGGACCGCTTCGCAGAGAAAATATTTCTATTGGTCTGATTTCCTTCGTTTTCCTCAATGTCGTAACCGGTATAAGTTTGCGAATCAGGTGGGTCGGCTTCATTAAAGATCCGTGAAATATTGTGTAAAACTGCGGTGGCAACAACTATTGCCATAGTTGTTTCCGTTGAGGCTCGTATTCCTAGCGATAGTATTGGAAATCGACGTTTCCATACACCAAAGCAGCGCTCAATACAGTTTCTCGTCCGGATTTACGACTCATTGTAGAGTCGCTCTGCTTCTGATGTAGGGTTCGACAGAGGAGTCATCATGAAATCACTTACAGCATATCCGCTATCTCCGAGGATGAAACAGTGAGGAAACTCTTTATTTTCGAGCCTGGCTTTAAGACGGCTGTTGTTGAAAATGATGCTGTCGTGTGCAGAACCAGGCCACCTGCAGACGATATCTCGATTTGCATCGCACGCCCCTTGTACGTTGAAGGAGAAATGACCCTTTCTATTTCGAAATACCTCAGCAGATTCTCCCGCCAGGTGATTGTATGCGGATGTGTGTGCAATCAATGCAACCAATCACTTGAGGAAACTGCTATTCGATGAAATGAAAGTTTCAGCTCACTAAGGTCTTGCTCTTTCTCAGGAAATCTTATAAATTCACTGCACAGTTTACCAATTGCGAATGATACCTTCTTTACAATCCTACTGGCAGAGGCGACACTGACGCCAGTAAAATCGCTAACCACAATTAAAAAGGATCCGGATGCATAAAACCGAAGAGTCAGCAATAACATTTGTTCCGGAGTTATGGCTTTATTTCTATGAACAAAGTATTAATAAGAATATTGCTGATTAAATTATGTTAACATTCACACACCTGCTGGTTTTTGTTGGGTCTTATCCTTAATTTTTGAGAGCACAAATTGCGCAGTGCTTTTGCTGAGCCGAAATCTTTGTACGAAAGATTCGTCATCGAACTCGGCAAAGAAGTCCACGCGTTTCTTGAACACTCTTGCTTTTTTCGTATTTCGCCTTCCATTATTGCTTTTTATTAAATATGATAACATCATATGTTTTTGTAAATCGATCCATTTCTTTGTTAGCTGTCAAGTGATGTCAGCTGCCAAATTCAGTGAAATCTTTAGGTTAAACGGAACTCTACCTGTCGGTTAAGTTAACCGAGACATTAACCAGAAGATTCGCTTAAGTCCCGGTTAGCACATTAACCGGAAAAATCTTTAATCGAACATTGTGAAAACGGCCCTAAATGTGCCTGATAACATTTAATTTTTTATTTTATTTATGATCTCTGTACAAAATTGATGGTATTCAACAATATTTTTAGATTTCATTTATTTTGTATTATGTCTAATGTGAAAACTGCTGTGAATTTTTTTATTTTTATAAGATGTACATAAGGTAATAATATGCCGATAGCAAATTTGTTTACTCACTTTCAAATATGTATCCTTCAGGTTCTTCCAAATCGATTGGCACACTCGCAAAGCTTTTCGCATATGCGTATCAGCCTTCTGCAAATCGGCTTGGACTGAATTTAGCAATTCAAAAAACTTTTCCTCTGACATACGCATATAATTACTGTACGAATATTTATCGCACACTTGAATGCTATTTGTCAGAACTTCGAAGATTCCATTTGTGTTTTTTCTTTTCGCCAGTTTCTGGTCCAGCAGCTTCTCCGACGAGCTCTACTAACCTCCTCCAATTTTTCCCACTGTATCTAAGATTACGGGTGCCAGTCCCGGGTGCATGGGCCCAAAATGGCAGTGACCTAGGCGTATGAGACGGTCACTTACCACGACTGTGGTACTCCCGGGTTCCGAAGCCTACCATATGGCTCTAAATTGGTACCACGGGAGACAAGCAACCGAGATTCATTTCCAGGTGGTGTGCTAATAGCTTCGGCTAATAGTTACACCATCTGGTTTTTATATTCCAAGCCCCACATGCTTGTCTTTGGGTAGGCCCTTCGGGAGCTTCGTGGTGGCTGTGGTTGTACCCAAAATTACGCGGGTACGAGTTTGGATGAGCTCGGGTGTGGTAATGCACTAAATCATTACCGGGTGCCGGACCCCACAGTCCGGAAGAGGTTTTAGATCGGCCTCGACGATACCTTAAGTGGAGTGTCCATACCATGCATATGGCCTCCAAAGGTACAATATGCCACGGCTTGGTAACCCGGAGGCAGTGGGCGTTGGTTGTCGTCACATAGTAAAAAGGTGCGTTCACAAAGTTCGCACTTGCAACCCCATGCGGGATGGCCCGCCGAGGAATAAGGCCAACACGGCAGGTGTCCTCGTAAAACTCAAGGCAGAAATCTGTATCTAAGATTAATTTTATTATTTCTGCATCTTCATCACGAATGATGTATAATGCATCCACAAAATCGATCGCCTTAAATATTAACGTAACTTTAATTTGTTCAATATTTTCCATAGTCAACTTAGCGCGCACCACAAAATTAAATGAAATGAAATAATGTTCGAAAGCAGTCAAAACGTTACCATTTAGCAAAAAAGTATTAAAAGGTAACAAAATGTAGTAATAAGTCTAATTAAAAAATCATGCATGGGGATACAACCTACATTCCAATTTTCCCCCTGTGTGAGTGGTATCGGGGACAAATAAACGAATAGTTCTATGTCTCGCGACAAATGTCCCCTGTGTGAGTGCGGATGCTCGCGATGATCATGCTCGCGAGCGTACATGAGCGAGCATTTCTGAACCCTGATCTCTGCTGATGCTTATGCAGGCAGAATATCGATGGCAGAAGGATGGATACAAAAATTTCAAGTGAGCTGCAGAGATCCGAGGAAAAAACGATCAATATCAGTTTTTTCTGCGTTCTTAGGTTGCTTGTTAGCAAATACATGCCGCGTGCTTGAGTGTTAGGATGTGGCGTATGCGTAGTTTTGTGTGGGAATTTGCTTAGTTTTTTCTTGGTTTGGATTGTTAGGAAGCCACAGTTAGTTATATAAATCTAAGTTTTCGAAATACCAAAAAAAACAGGTTTTTGTTGATATCTAATAATGAAAATATCTAATGATATCTAATGATAGAAAACTAACAACATTTTCGGAATCAGCGGAAAATTTTCCTATAGAAAATTGAACTTTCGTTTCTGGAGGGTAAAATTTTTCATTTTCTGTTGCGCCGTGTTTGTGAACCTTTTCACAAACAGGATTGAGTCCGTGCCACTTTCAGAATTTTTATTAAAACATTACTCGAGATGTTGGCTTTTATTAAAACACCGTTTGATTTATTTTTTTAAATGTATTTTATTCGAGATGTTGGCTTATAACTAACTTTTGTTGAAGACTTTTTCAAAAAGGAAACCAAAAAGGAAAGGAAATAATGAATTTCTTATATAAAACATATTACAGCATTATAATGTAAAGTCACGACGTACACGAAGCTGGAAATTTTTGGAATTTTTGTTTATGTATTTTGTATGTTTGACAGATCGGTATAACCTAAACACGAAAAAGTGACGAAAATTTCCCAAGCCGAAAGTTCGTCTAAAATGGGATCTCCCTATGTATATTTAGGGTTGATTGTCAGATCGCCGAATAATGTAAACTCACTTTTGGTCGAAATAATTGTCAGACGCGACGAACACAAAATGGATTCGTGCTGATTACTTCATTCCAGTTTTAGCGTCTGCCGGTTGTGTATTCATTAATAAGAAAGAAAGAGTGATAATTATAATAAATTTAGAAGGAAAAAAATTGATAATAAAGTTAAAGTAATATAAAAAGAAAGACAAATTATAAAATGAGTAAGTATGTTATCCATAAAAACGGAATATGTCAAAATTAAAGGATGCTACAGTATGTTAAAATATTCATATGCCTTTCTTGACGACGTTCCATTCTAGATCGATAAATATATATTGCTAATGTCATTCTTGAATTCCAATATTTATTTATGCTATTAATAATTGTTTTATTGTACACAATTTATGGTTATTGACGCTAATAATTTTCTTTTATTTTCCTCTATAATACACTGTAAACACTTTTATTTGCAAACACTACACAAACAAGCAAACAATTTTATTATTGTGGATAAATACTTCTTAATATTCTTTGGGAAATGTCAAAAAGTTTATTACTTTATTGTTGCCATACCCAATAATAAGAAGTATTTACTAAAATTTTAAGCTGAAACAATGCACTTTCAAAAATTTTCTCGAATATCCCTAAACATATTTCACATGTGGCAACAATATCAAAATATCCCCTCATAAAACCAGACGAGACGACATGAAAAAGTTACATTATACCAATTTTTCTTCATGCCGTGTACGTCTACGTCTTCGTCTATGTCTTCCAGTGAGTTTACATTATAATGCTGTTAATTATAATGCTTTATTCGGAAGCGTAATTACTATTTAAAATTGCATTAGTAGCTGAGAAAATGAAGTGTTAACACAAATTAATTTATATTTATCACTGTGAAAATAGAGCGTATCTCTGACCAGATTTACGCTATTTTCAGTCCCAAGCAGCCTATAGGCTAACCCTAAATAGACGAGTAGCCCCGTAAGAAATTCGCAAAACCTTTGCATTTTTCGTAGGTTTTCATACACTTGCCTAAATGAAACGAAAGCAGTTGATCAGTTGTTTTCAAAAATTTGTTGAAATTGTTATGACGAGTAGCTTAGCATGTCAGTTCGAATCTTACGGAAAGTTACGTATTCGATTTTTTCATTTAAATCGGCCATTGACGCATACTCATTTAATGCAGATTCACATATATCGTACCTTATTTGACGTTCTCATTTAAATGTGTTACGGAGCTACGCGTCCATTTAGGCTTATAATGACAAAGAATATTCATGCCAATATCTCTTTCCGTTCGTGTGTAATCATAATCTACATAAGCTGAAAGGCAGACGGGCAAATATGATTTCATCGACTCAGGAGGTCCGACCACAACTACTTTAATGCGTTACAAACGAAAGAATTCCGTTCAAGTGTAGGGTATAAAAATGAGAATGACTAAATGGCCATAACAATAAAATATATAACTAATTCACGACATGGGTTCCTATAATTGTTGTTGCTACGTACGTACTGAAGGTATTAAAAAATAAACCGGAGGAACAATTTAAATGGCTCTGATAAAGATAAATTGCTAATAAAAACATCAATTTCTAAAGATTATAGTTAATATCATTTCAAAACAACAGTCTATGAAAAATACTTAAAGAAATATAAAAAATGCGTTCCGTTTTTTCGAAGCAAAAGTATTTAATTTAACTACGGATTAGAGATTATGAGAAGGATTCAAGCCGCTCACTTTTAAGTGTCGCCTACAATTTACGAAAACTCGTAAAACTTGAATCAATAAGTCATATAAATAGATGTACTTTTTCCAAGTTAATTGAAATTGGAAATCGTCACTGAGGCTCCACATCCCCGATATCTATTTAGGATTGAAATAAATTGTTTATTATATCCTATTCCCTTTTAGAAAAAAAGTGAGTTTACATTATAATGCTGTTAGTAAAACTAAGCATCATATTGATTACTGGAGAGAAAGTGTTGGCATACTTTTATAACATTTTCTCTTCCTCCAATTGCTCGTATAACAATTGTTTCTCATTCATTTTTCATCGATCTGTAAAGCGTTAATTGGTTAGGCTATGAAATAATAGCTTTCGATCAAAATGCTGACTTGCATTTGCATATGCGGAGTCAGGTATATATGTAGTTCACTCTGGCTTAGCGGGTTCGTTGAACGGACGGAAAGTAGGGCAATTAAAAGGAAATTTGATACTCTTGGAATTTTCGTGCCGCACAAGTGTTCGATGATTCTAAGGAAATTTATTATTCGGGAAAATTTATAAGTGTGTCATAAAATATGATTTTTTGTTTGACAGCTGGACATTTGTGGTAAGAGGAAAGGGTCATTAGTATTACATTTTAACTGTTCGGATACTATAAGAAAAGAATAGCTCGGACGGAAACGAAACATTGTTGCTTGGTCATAAAAAGGGAGTTTAAAAGTGTCAATAAAATTTGTTATGCGTCCAAGGAAAATTATTAATTCAAATTGTTTATTCGAATCTTTAAACGATATGTATAGCGTTTGAGGATTTGTATGTTTTTAATGGAAAACCCGTTTCCATTTTCCATTTCATTTATGGAAAATACGATATCTACTGCAACTGTTAAACTTAATAAAGAAACATATGATAAAATAAAATTGAATGAAAATTAAACACCAAATAAAGTCTTTTCACATAAATTAATTCGTATGCAAAAAGGTTTATATAGAATTTCAAAAATATAGTTAATAATAATTCGCTTAGCAGCAGGTATCTAAAATTCATAAAACCACTTTCGCTCCTAAAAATCAGTTAAAATTCTGAAGTTCAACCGTTTCCAAATACACCCAGTAAAAATTAAGCACAAATTAATTGAATTGTGCAATACAAATATACATTCCGCATTCATCGACTTCATACCGGCACATATGTCTGATACCTTTCTCGAAATATACCTAAAAAAAATACGGAAAATCCCATAAGCAAACACAACCTAACCATAAGCAACACCCTAACACACAAGCCTTTTTGCCTATATACATACTGACACGCAAGCGAAAAGAATCCAAGCATGTACATTCGCAATTAGGAAGAATATTCGGACTGTAGTGATCGTTTTCCAATCTTGAAATCTTTGCGTCCGTTTCTCAGATGGATATGTATCCGGCGCAGACGTCATAAGAGATCGTTATTCATGCGACCCGAGGTTTTACTCATCTTTCATCTTTCAGAATCATTAGTCATCCTTCAGCAATCGAGGTTTTACGATCTTCTGCGATCGAAAAGTTGTGAAAAGAAAGATTTTTTCCTCGAAGGATAGTTATCATTGAAGATAAATATCATTCAGAGCGGGAGCGATAATTATACTTTCGATCTGAGACGGAAAATTATATTTACCTTATAGGATGGAAATAATCTCATCTTTGTTAATAGATACCATTTGAACGATTTGAAAAAAACGACTCCGAACTCTGAAAATAAATGAACTCAAACGAACTCGTTTAACGGAGATATAAGACACCAAATATGGTTAGCGCAAAGAAGAATTGATGAGAAAGGTAACGCTCATTGATATAAAATGTCGTTTCCTATGCCCCTTAATACTTCCATGTTGAAAATTATAAATCTACATAAAGGCGTGGAAATTTTTTTATTATACCACGTATGGACATTTTTGGGCGTTATGTTGAAGACGGGTTAGCAGATCCAAATTAACCAAGATAAGGGAAATGTAACGTTAAAATGTGTACGTCGTTAATTACTAGTATTACACAATAAAACAATATTATGGGTGTAGGGCACATAAGCATCTACCAGCCCGAAGTTAGCGTTCTTAATTGTTTTTCTTTAATTTCCAAAACTATTTTTCAGCTTCTGTTAGCATAAAATTCCCTAATTCATGCTATCGAAATTGTTTGTATGCACTTGTTTATTTTAATTTTATTATATCAGATTTTGTTCACTTTTCTTCAAAAATAAATGTCTTC
>OZ016503.1:16538730-16566230 GCA_963966595.1 Physocephala rufipes
ATATATATATATATATATATATATATATATATATATATATATATATATATATAATATATATATATATATATATATATATATATATATATATATATATATATATATATATATATATATATATATATATATATATATATATATATATATATATATATATATATATATATATATATATATATATATATATATATATATATATATATATATATATATATATATATATATATATATATATATATATATATATATATATATATATATATATATATATATATATATATATATATATATATATATATATATATATATATATATATATATATATATATATATATATATATATATATATATATATATATATATATATATATATATATATATATATATATATATATATATATATATATATATATATATATATATATATATATATATATATATATATATATATATATATATATATATATATATATATATATATATATATATATATATATATATATATATATATATATATATATATATATATATATATATATATATATATATATATGGGTTGATATCCCGCATATAGTACACTTTGTACATAACAGGCTTTTTAAAATATACAAGATTATATGAGCCGGGGCAAATATAAACAAATTCTATTCGTAACTGTAACAACGAAAATTTTTACTGAATTAAAAATAATATTTTTAAATCCGTTTTGAATTGGACTTCAGCTGAAGTACTGATCGTCTTTTTTCATTCTTGATATGAATAAATATTAATTCTTGATATGAGTAAATATTATTGAATTGTTTTTTGAAATAAATTCAACTATAAAAATAAATAAAAACCATTTTATAGAAATTAAAAGAAATGTTTGTAATTAATTTGTGTCAATGATACTACAGATGGGGGCTCGTCCAAGCCAAATTTGTCTTCAAACGCAAGAAAACGCCCGCCCAACCCAACTTTAAAGAAACTGCCAACTATTTGTCCAACTTCAAAGGTATTGGCTACGCCAAATCAACTATAGAATTTCAGAAATTGCTGCAAGAAATCTCGGGTCCCGATATCGCATGGCCAGCAGCAACAAACACCAAAAAGATTTAAGTTATAAAGGTATTCGCGAAGGTTTTGGTTTTTTTGTTTCCGCCTGTTCCTAAGCATTTTGTGTATATCAGCTGAAGAGAGTTTTTCACCGAATCCTTATATCCATTTTCGTTTTAATGTTTGCCAAATTCATTCCCAATTTCCAAATCTAAAATTTCCCAAATAGAAATTGAAAAACCAATTAAGTTAGATGAAGAAAGTATTATAGAATATTTTGTAGAAGGTGTATCCGACTCAATGCAAAAATTACATATTACATACCAGGCAAAAACTATTACAGAACTTAAAGAAAAAATACGAATTTACGAAAAAGAATCGAGTAGAGTCCAGTTGGAAAGCAAACCCAAAATTTCCTAACGAACGTGGAGGAACAAAATGTTTCAAGCCCAGTCGATATGGTCTACTGATTTTGAAAATCAGTGCAGAAACTTCCCGATAGAGAAACAGGAAATGAAGACAGAACGGTGTAAAAACAGAAATGACGAAACAGAAATAATTTCTTTGAAACTTCAAGTTAATAAAGTAAATTTCAAGGGATTGCTTGATACAGGCTGTGACGTTTGTATGATTAAATGTATGGCTGTGACGTTTGTGCGACTTAATGGTAAACTTAGGTAATATGAAGTTAGAAGACAAAAAAATACAATTAAAACGAATAAAAACAGGGAAAATTATAACAATGGGATGTTTTAAAACGAATGTTCTCTTGAATAATTTGTTACTTACAATTAAATTTCACGTCGTTAAAGAGTCCGACATAATATACGAGGCCATAATAGGGAATGACGTCCTGAATACTCTAAATTTATCAATTAAAGATAATGTAGTACAATCTTCAAGAAAAAAACTACTCATAAAATTACACGAAAGAAATGGTATTATATGGTATTATATGATATGATATATGAATTTAACTCAATAGCATCACAATCAAGTGACGAATTTAGCAGTGTTTTACCGAATATTGACTTAAGCTATTTAAACGAAACAAACTACCTGGAATCTTTGATTAACAACTACGCCCCCGAAAACACAAAAAAATCTCCCATTGAAATGAAACTAATATTAGAGGATGACAAGCCAGTATACCAAAACGCGCGAAATACATCTCAAAATGACAAATGCATCATAGAGAAACAAGTTAAAGAATGACTAGATGAAAAACTTATAGCACCGAGCACATCCAAGTATGCATCCCCTATAGTCTTGGTTTCGAAAAAAGACGGCTCGAAACGTCTGTGTTGTAACTATCGAAAAATAAACAAGAAAATCATTCGAGATAACTTTCCAATGGCATTAATTAACGGTGTTGTTGGAAGTTTACAATGCGCAAAGATTTCCCCAACCTTGGATCTAGCGAATGGCTTTTTTCATGTACCAGTAGACACTAATTCTAAAAATATATATTTTAGGACAGTATGAATGTCTTTATTTACCTTTTGGTATACCGAACCCTGCTGCAATATTTTGCAGACACATTCAAGCCATTTTCCAAGGTTTATTAAGAGACCGAACGATAGTAGTTTACATAGATGATATTATTGCACCCGCGAACGATGAAAAAGAAGCCAAAGGAAAACTAAACACGTCCTCCTCGTTGCAAGAATTAATGGCTTGAAAATTAAATGGTCTAAATGTCAATTCATTAATGAAAAAATTAACTTTTTAGGACACATTATCGAAAATGGCCATATTTTGCCATCAAATGAAAAACCTAGCGCATTAAAAACTTTAATAGCTTAACGTCATACTTTGGGCGATTTATAAAAAACTACGCGACAATAGCAAAACCACTCTCAGACATGCTACGTAAAGACGAAAAATTTAAAATTATGGACGAACAATTACTTACATTTAAAGGACTAAATAGCTTTAACTACTGCCCCGGTTTTACAAATTTTTAATCCCAACGCAGAAACCGAAATACGCGCAGATGCATCTAGATATGGGTGTTGAGCAGTATTACTCCAAAAAAGTTCCGAAGACCATATTCCATTCGTGACTATAACGACTAAAATTTTTATGGAATTGAAAATAATATTTGTAAATTTGTTTCGAATTGCATTTAGGCTGAAGTACTGATCGTCATTTTTCGTTCTTGAAATGAATAAATATTAATTTGTTGAATTGTTCTTCGAAATAAATTGTTTTGTATAATTTAAATAAATTCAACTATAATAATAAATAAAAACCATTTTATAAAAATTAAAATAGGAGTTTGCAATTAATATGCATCATCGATTATAAAAATTAAAATAAAAGTTTGTAATAATTTGTGTCAATGATCCTACAAATGGGGGCCAGTCCATCCACACAAATTGAAACTGCAAATTTTAGCTACAACAACAATTTAATACAAAAAAATGTTCTTTCCCATAATTCATTAAAGAGAATTATTTTAACACATACCCCACATTACAATAAATAACTACCGTTAATATTTAACATTAAAAATAACAAAATACCTTAAACTCAAGAATAACCCTAATTGCACCACGATTCCATTAATCTATTCATTTTCGCTTATTGAGTGGCACGTGGAATACAATTTATTTAAATAAAAACAAAAATAAAAATAAAAATAAAAATGAAAAAATAAAAATCGTAAATGCTTGCATTTTTTTAACTCCTTATGCTGTACTGAATTTCGTTCCTTAGTGTTGTTCGACGAGAAAATATGGTGCCATGTGGCGTCGTCCTTCAGTTAGACTCCCGGATTACGTTGGAAGGGAAGCGGAGAACAAAACAATGAAAAAGTTATGAGTAATAAAAGAATTTCAGTTAAAAAGTTTTTCACAGCGTTCGAATAACTCAAGCTTATTTTAAGACCCTTTTATAAAACAGGATAATGAAAGCAGGTAGAGAGAGGAGACGGAAATTTTTATTGTATACAAAAATTTCTTATTATCGTATTTCCTTTTATTGTCATTTTTTCTTATTATAAATTTTCATTATCATCTTTCATTAAACGCAAAGCATAATTATTTCACTCGCATTCTTCTCTGTTATTCCTTCTTTAAGACCATTTGAACGATTCGTCTGCTTCTCTATCGTATTATTGTCTTCGCTAAAGCAGATATTTGTAAAAAATATATCGCTCGAAGGTGCAAAAAACTTCAGTTTCAGCTATGTTCTTCTGTTTCATGTTGAATACGCTGATGAGTGGAAACGACATTATGCAGAATGCAATTGCGTTGAAGCATAGAGTAAGAAATAACGAAGAAATAAATTCGGCCGTCTCGTTTGGCAATCGTATTTTTACTCTATTCTTACTTCGTTCAGCATCCCGACCGACCGCTTCATTTTGGTCAATAAAGCGATATTGAGTGATTCAGACTCTTGTTATTTCGTACTCTATGGTTGAAGTCTTCTCTTCCTTACCTTTCACAGCTCAGGTCGCCGTCTAGTATCGCTGGCAACGAAACAACTTTCTTCCTTTTGTGTCTCAAAAATTATGGCCACTATAGTGAATTTATTCTGAAAAACTTCTTCACTTCCTTTGTCTTTATTTGCCTCATTCTCTCTGGCAATGTAACTGGATAATTTTTAGGATACTTGTTTTCATTTTGAAGATTTCTTGTTGTTCTGGTTTTCCTTTTGCTTGCATATTGCTGCTTGTGTGAACTCAAAGTAATGTAAGCTCTGTCCCCCTCCCAATTCTTTATTTAAAATGTATGCGATCCTCTTGTATGAATATAATATCGGTGGAAAACATAGGAGGCGCAGCAGGGAGGAAAGTGATAGAGATTTTGAGAGCCAGGAGTCCTCATTGGTTAATGGGCAAACGTGCAAATTTGAGCTAATTAACTTTGTGTGCGAACTGAGACAGTCGTTCCTTACAGGCCGATTCTGGCGCATCGTCACAAAAATTTGTGAGGATCAAACTGAGACGAGTATTGTGATTTTCGGTTTTCTAGCGCAAGCCTCACTGGAATAAAACTCATGTAATCGAAAAGCTCTTATGTCAGAGTTTAGTTTAGCAGGGTTGGATTATTTCTAATTTATTATATAATTCGTTCTAAAAATGTTGTTTTCTAAAACAATTCGATAAAATTTGTTTAAAAGTCATTGCAATAAATATTAGCAATATGATTTTTGAAATTCTTCGTTTCTTTGTGCATAAAAAAGTTGTATCTTTTTAAGAATTTTAAGATTTTTATATTATTAATACCGACAAGAATTTAACCCAGATTATTCACGGAAATGCATAATAATAACATGCGAGTATAGTTGTTATATTATTATTATTGAAAATAAATTTTTAATTACCCCCCCCCCCCCTATTCTGGCGAGCAATGACATAAGTCATTTATAACAAATTTGTTATAATTTTTGTCATTCAAATTTGTGATCGGTATTCTGGTTAAGCGGTGACAGCACGAAAGCGCTTTATATTCACCATTGATAGCAATTATTCAAGATTCGATTCGTTCTGTCTCATTAGCTCTTTCCGGCTGCTTCTCAACTATTTCGCATAGTTATGCTTGGCAAGATATCACACATTGTAGTATTTGAAAGTTGAAAAGCAACAGGAAAAGTTAGACGAGAAGGTATGATTCGAACTTTGAATAACAATATTTTCTATTAATTTTGACGTATAAAAAAATAGCAACAGGTTTTTGAAATAATTTTGAAATAAACATATTTTATGCATGAGTTGCTTTATTGTATTGGTCGGATAGGCTGACCTATGAATGCAATATAATTAAAAATGTATACAGAAAATGTTAGAATAATGAATACAAATACTATTTTACTGAATTTCTATCATCGCAAGTGTTTTTTTTTTGCTCTCAAAACCTGATTATATTCTTGTTATCTACTTTTGAGATCATAACAATAAAAATGACAAAAGTCATCCGAAGAGCTTTTAAATTTAAACCCGAATAGCTATTTGTGGCATAATTCATTGGAATGACATGTGTCATTGAGTTGAGTTTTGTCACTCAACTAGAATAAAGGGGTTAATCAATTTTCTTTTGTTATGATTCATAGAAATCATCGTCGTGAAATTGTAGCCAATCTCAAAAAAAACTGATTTTTCCGGACAAATATTGATTTCAACCAGAGGTCGAAACTTTTATAACTTTTATAATCATAGTCATGAAATGAGAGTTATTCAATAACTGTTGTGGGCGAGAGACGAGGGACACCCAATACCGCGAAAGAGGCGTTTCTCACTAAAAAATGCAAATGTCGCGAAACGGATATAAAACCAGGTGGGTGGGGAAGTGGACGCCCCCAAAAGGGCGTAATCGACGGCTTTTGATAAAAAAATTCAACTTCTCATTATGTCAAAAATCTGTTTCTTAATATTTTCTATCTATTTGCATCTTCCAACCACCAACTAAGATCCACTCTTTTCATTATTTCGTAGCTTAATGTTAGTTCGTATGACCACCGTCTACTTCATCAACAAAAGATTTTTATTACGAAAAGGTCTTCAATAACTCTTATTGAAAAGCTTTTTAAATAAAGGTAGAAGTGAACTTTTAACTTGTATTTATAAAAGTAAAAGTTAAAAGTAAGCTTTTACTTTTATAAATAAAAGTAAAAGTTAAAAGCAAACTTTTACTTTTATTTTTAAAAGTAAAAGCTAACCTTTAACTATTACTTTTAAAAATAAAAGTAAAAAGTTTACTTTTAAATAAAAGTTTTGAAAATAGGAGTTATTTTCGAAATTTTAAGCAATTACCATTAATTTTGTGCTAACATTGCCCAAGTCTCATGGGGAAAAACGCACTGGCTCACAAAAATGATCGCCAAATAATAAAACCTGAATTTGCATTTCTAAAACGCCGGAGTTTAGGAAACCGAGAAAAGGAGGGTTAAAGGCTTTTGGCATTAGGGTTTGAAGGAATTAGGCAATAGGCGAAGCGATGCCAAACAGAAAAGTGGCCGACAAACTAGGAGAGCTATTTCACTGTTTGAATTTCAGTAATAATGCCCAATAAAAGCATTTTTATATCTTTTCATTTACGCTATTCTGGAGAAAGAAGTTATTTCTTTCTACAATGATTTCCTCGCGGGACATTTTTCAATGATACTACCGTTGTTTTTGTTGTTGTTATTAGTGCTCCTCCATGCACAATTTACATACAATCGTTATTTGTCATGTAGTTCGTTTAGCAAAGGCATTTATTTATTTGATCGATGTATGTTTTACTAATCTTGCTGGTATATATTTTGTTTGCACAGTACACCATGTGTGGAGTCTGCTCAAAGAGAATCACAAATTTATTAAAAATTAAGTAGAATAAAAGTGATGCGTAATGTTTGATCGTAAGAACAACAAGCAACAATCGGAGTGGTATCCCATCTGAATAAACACTTAACTAGCAGACGAATGAATAAGAATCGTCCGTGAGTGAGTGAGTGAATAAATACTTTACTAAGTGACTAAATTATGATCGTCGAAGGCGTTTTCATGTTATACAGAGAATAATTAACCCTTAAATGCACAACAACACCGATTTGAATGAAAAATGCATGAGGGATATTTAGGCACGCCTAAGACAAGTTGCGTACTTATTTTTTTAATTTTTTTGTTTTAAGTGCCGAAATTTTTTAAAAAACCGTTTGATTCATATATGCATCACTGTGCACCTGCCCATATAAATGTGCTAGTAAATGAAAAAAATTTTTATAGACTTTTTTCGTTTATTTCTTATTATTTGCTGTTTATAATGTATGGAATTTTAAAAAACAATTTCTATCTTTATTTATACATAGTGTAATCTTACATTTAGTACATTTTATGAATGTTTGTGATACACACCCTGGTAGCTTACATCGTAATCTATAGTTGACCACTTCGGGGAAGTGGCTTACACCATCATGACGTACATCAACCGGTGGAATGGATGTTGTCGCATTTGACCTCCGTCTTTTCTCTTCGTGCAAACTTTCAACAGATGGCGAAAAAGGATTGGAACGCCTGCCACGCTTCTGACCCACAAATTCGATTCGGCACAAAGTTTGTGCCAACTCAAACCTAAAACTGGCTTGATCTTTCGGAAGAACTCCCTTATATTGACACGCTTGCTTGTAGATCAGCCATGAATTTATTATGGCCATATCAAGAAGATGGTGGAAGACTCGCATGTACCATTTTCTCGATTTTATTGTGATCCGATATCTGCCAATAAAACTATCCATGAGGTCGACTCCTCCCATGTGTTTATTTTAATCTTTAATTACAGCAGGACATTTGATTTCCAAAATGCTTCTTATTTTGCAATCATATCTAGTTGTAAAAATAAATAAAAATTTTAAAAAATAAATAAAAGTTCTTAAAACTATATAAAGATATTAAATTGTACCTTTTGACTTCAGTTTCTGGGTCTTTTCCAACAAAAGTAGAGAGCATTGTAACTGTTTTGTTATCTTTCCACAGCGTATTGGACAGCTCCACATTGTCCAAGGTAGTGACCATTCCAAGTGTTGACCCTCGTAGTTTCTTTTGAAACTCTCTTTCTTCAGGTAGCTTACAATCAGGAATCCTGTTTCACCTTATCGTACCCAAACAGTGGATTCCTTGTTGACGTAGATAAACAAAGAGTGGCAATGATGTGCAGTAATTGTCACAGTACAATTTGTAATTATCTCCTCTAGGTACTTGGCGACATAGTCGGACTACCACATTACCACTCGCTCCCAGATCTGGCTCATTTACGAGGCGTTTTGACGGTTTGTTTTCGATGCCGGAGTATATTTCAAAATTGTAGGCAAGTCCGGATATCCCACAAAGCACAAAAATTTGCTTTTTATGAGGCTTTTACGGCATATATTGTTTTAGGTGGTGGCGAGCTTTCGTGGCACATATTTGTTCATCAACGCATAAACGTTCTTCCATTGCATTTTTAGTGAAGTTTTTGTTTAGGGCTTCTATTATTGGTCTCAGCTTATGAAGTTTATCGTAATTATCGTCGCTTTTATCATGTATAAATGTGGAGTTGTCATTGAAGTGCAATTTGTGTTTCATCTTTTCAAATTGCGCTAATGACATTGTTCCTTTTACTAAATCCGAGCCCATGCCAGAATTCCATTATGAGCGTGTGTTGTGGCATTTTATTACCGATGAGAAAACCAAAATGCCCAAATATCGTAATAAATCTGTTTTTGAAACAGAAATGGTTTTGCTGGGGTCCTGTGATCCACTGTACGAATTGGTTTCCATCCGAATTCGTTCCAATAGTTCGTTATCGAAGAGGTAGGTGAAGAACTGGAATGCTGTTAAGAGTTCGTTCAACTCATCGGGAAATTTTAGTAAGCCCTTAAATTTCACTTCGGCCTCAGGTATTAAAAAATTTGTTTCTCCATACGATTCTTTCACGTTTGAGCTTTGCTGCAGCCGATGTCGTTGGTTGTTCGCCACAAATCTCATCACACTCGGCTTGCAATAGTCCACTTTCTGCTATGTCGGCTAGATCCTCATTTGTTACTGGTATGAACTCAGTCGAGTTTGGTTCAACACCTAAATTCTCGATCTCGGAATCGATACCATCTTCGCTTGATGATGGAATATTCGCTAAAATGTAGGCGATTTCCTCACTATTTAAGTTTTTCCGCAACTTTTTTCTAAGATTTTTTTGATGTATAACTTCAGAACTTCAAACTTGTGCAAACTGATGCATATATGAATCGTTAGAATTTATGATCCCTGCTGCAAAAATTGAATTATTTTTCAAACGTTTCTTATGAAATTGATTAAAGCAGACATCTATGTTGTAAAAAAAAATGTCGAAGGATAATTTTATATTTCCTGCGAAAAATATCGGTTCAAACTTCATGAAAAACGCAATATTTTCCAAAAAATATTTTTTGGGTTTAACTGTATTTTACATGTATTTAACCATGCAAAATAAGTAAAAAAACTTTTTGGACCTCTTAATTAATGAATTTTAATAAATCTAATTGAGTAAAGAATTCAGTTTTCCCCAACCTATAGATTTAAGAGGCTATTTTCCGAACGATTCATATATGCATCAAAATGCATTTAAGGGTTAAATCACTTTTTGTATTAATTTTTGCTACATTTTTGAGAGATTAAATAACTTCAGACGTTTGATGTTGAACATTAAAAAAGAGAATCGATAATTTCTGGAGTTTCTGAAAAAAAAATCATAAATTCGCGTTCTTTATTTTTCTTCTTTGTGGAAGTTAGTTATTTATTTTCACGCTTTCATTCTTGTTTGATTCCTTTATTAGGCTCAATTTGACACATTTATTAGGCTTAATAAACGTCACTCATAAAAAATTATGCAATTTTCTCGTCGTATGAGTCCAGGCGGATCTCACTGTCAAAGAACGAAGCGAATAACAGTTAGTGGTGGTTAGCGAGTGGGTATTCATTAAGTGAAATGCATAGGCTTTTTATTACTAGACGTTTTTAGTTACTCAGAGTAATCTAGAAATTATAAAATATGTGTGTAAGAACATTTTTATAAATAAGGTAGTAGAACCAGTAATTTACCAGTAGTTAATTTCTTTTTTACGTTGACTTCTTCATTCCCTTCGCTTTCTACAAAAGAATCGGATATTTCGAAAATTGAGTTCGAAGCAGAGGTAACGAGATAGGGCACTCGTTTCTGTAAATTAAAAATTCGTTCCAATGACCATTTTTGATGCCCTGTTGAATTCACGTACCAAATGTGTCAGAACTCCTCGAATGTTGTTCTTGTTCGCTGTACATTTCTTAACAAGTATTGAAATCATTTTACTCAACTTTTATTTATATATTATTTTCAACAAATGTAAACAATAGCGGTGGGTTTTATTTTAAGTAAATCATACTACTACTGAATCATATTTTATTTGCCAAATGTTTCAAAGATGAATAATAATTTTTATTTTAATGAATTGTCTAAAGGGGCTTTTATTACGATAGACAGTGGTTAATAATTGACCACAAATGCTTAATAGGTGACCATGTTGTCATCAACTAGATGCCAGTATATTATAATATTTTTACTTATTTTATATATTTCTATCAAAGTGAGGTGTAAAACAGATACATTATAGATCCTAAATACATCTGAATGAGTAATGCCAATAATTGGCCATGCCTGCCAACTTTTAAAAATTTTGCAATACCAATATCCAGAACTTCACCATTAAAAAATATTGTTTTATTAAGTTGGAACAAAGTAAATATGTATTTATTACTTACAAAATACAATAAGCATTTATACAATAAAAACAAATATTTACAAAAAGTTCGCAGAATATTAGTTTTACTACCTGAACCATACCGTTATTACTAGCAGAACCATTACGAAAATAGGCACATATCGTCATTTTGTGTGCCTTATTGCACTCGGTTGTTCCTTATTAATTCATGTGCAATTGTTTGAAAATTGAAACCACAGATTTCGCAGCTCCTAAAATTCACAATCACCTGAAGTACACAAAATATAAAAACCTTATTTCGTTGTATTCTTAATAAAATGCTCAACCGCAGACACTTTTACCTTAATTGCCATAAATATTTAATTTGTTTTGATTACCTTTTTAATTTCAATTTGTTATAATTTATGGTTAATTTTTTATTTGTTATAATTTTAGTATTTTGTCGAAAGTGCTTTAGCACCTCGAGAGTACTCAACATCACAACGCTTTGCGGACCCTGATTTAGTACATCTTTGTATGGATTCTATTGTACTGAAAGGACACTGTCGCTAATAGCTAAGCGTAAACGCAGTGTCGTTGATTTCCACGTGTGAACGCACTCATCGAGACTCGTTCTATCCGGCTGGCACTTTCGTAAAGAATAATTTGTTCGTGTTTTCAGTTTCTTTGGTCCGCTATTCGTGGTTGGCCTTGAAATTATTTGCAAGAAAACGATTTGATTTTTGACTAGTCGCCAGAAGCCAGCCGGAGAGAACAGACTGCGATTAAACATACATTTTTACTTTGCATATCATTGTGTCTATTGCGATTCCCGTGTGGCGACACTCTTTATAAATATTTTGTATTTGTAATAAAAATATACATTTTTACTGTGCATACATTTTGTCAATTTCTGTTAATAGCAGATCTCCGTGTGGCGACATCTTTTTTAATCGCACGTTCGTCTAATTGCGCCAAGTCAGCCATTTTAAAAGTTGCCTTTTGATCTTCGACGTTCAAATTAAGCGTCCAAAAATATAAAAATTTGATGCAGAGAACGCCACCTAAACGAAGCCAGAGGATAAAGGAACGGGAGATGTCGAGAATTAATTTGGGCACTGAAAACGATACCCGCAGCCCGGTAAGAGACAGAATTGCTCCAGCGTCTTCGTTTGTCATCGACACAGCGTCAGTGCTAGAAAGTGGGGCGACATCAGTGAAGGCCGCCATAAGCGATGCATTGTTGCTTTCAGCCGAAGCAAGACCGATATCAGTTAGAGGTGCAACGCCAGCACCAGCCGACAGCGCATCGCCAGCAGCCACTGTGTGCGCAACGCCAGCGCAAGCTGCTAATATAGCGCCGTTATACGCAGCCAGTGTAATTCAGAATAGTAGAGAGTGTGAATCGACTAATATCGTGTCAGGTGCAGTTAGCGCCGACGTAGAGTCGTTGGCGTGCACTATCTCTGTTATGCAGAGACAAATTGCAACATTGCAGAAAGAGCTGAGGGAATCGCAAAAAGCAAAAATAGTTACCAGCCATAGTGTACTGCCGTCTACACATATCTCGCTTGCACCTTATGTCACAAGCAATAATGTAGTGCCGTCTATAGCCGTACCCTTTGCGTCAACAGAATCATCTCATATTTTTTCTAATTCACAGCCGTTAGCAACTCAACAAGATATAATAAATTTGTCAAATTCGCCTTATTGCTCTCAACGACCAATAACGCGTCCTGCTCTAGCACGTGTTACACTGCCTCTAATGCCTTTCCAAGACCGTCATATGCTCTACCATCAACAAATCCAAGCGTGTATTCCAACCAGATCGCTCCAAGGAAATTAGCGGAACTTCCAGCCTTTTCCGGGTTACCAGAAGATTGGCCAGCATTTTACGCGTCATTCGTGGAATCGACAGCGGTTTATAATTATACCAATCTCGAGAACAATCAACGTTTACAGAAAAGTTTAACTGGAGAAGCAAAGGAAGCTGTCGCTTCCTTTCTCTGCTCATTCATTCACCCTAATAACGTCAACGAATTGATGAACAAACTCAAAGCTCGCTTCGGTCGTCCAGAAATGCTGATTCGTAGTCAACTAAATCAGGTTCGCGAAATTCCACCTATTCCGGAACAAGCAATTTCGCGAATTGTTACCTTCGCCACAAAAACAAGGAATTTAGCAGCATTTTTAGCAGCAGCCGGCGGGCACCAGCATCTGTCAAATCCGACTCTTTTAGATGAATTAGTTTCAAAGCTGCCATTGAGCAAAAGGTTAGAGTGGGCTAGGCATGCATCAGGTATACAGCCGTATGCAACGGTCGACAAGTTTAGTGAATGGGTGGACGAATTAGCCCAAGTCATAAGTACTGTTCAGATTAACGAGACGCGAGATGCAAAGAAGCGTGCTATATTACATACAATTGGAAATCAGCGTATTCATACCAGCTGCCCTATCTGCCAGGGATCTCATATGGTTTACAAGTGCGAGCGGTTTACCAAAGCCCCAGTAATGGAGAGGTGGAACTTGGCGAAGAGCTTGAGGTTGTGTTTTACGTGCTTGAAGCCTGGACACGCAACACGAGATTGTCGCAATCGTAACCGATGTTCAATTAATGGTTGTCAAAGGAGACACAATGTACTTCTTCATGAGCAAATGACCAGCCGAGACGCAGTGTCAACGTCAAATTCGGCACTTAGTAATGCGCGCTTAACCAACAAGGTTGTACAAGAAGAAGCCGTTCTCACCTGCTCGGCTCGGGTTTCCACTGAGACTAAGCTGTTATTTAGAGTACTGCAAGTGACATTGTATGGACCAAACAAATGCGTGGACACCTACGCTCTGCTTGATGAAGGTTCGTCCGTAACTATGTTGGACAGCTCTCTTCTAAAAGATCTAGGCCTTCAAGGGAAATCAGGCCAATTAGACATGCAGTGGATTGGTGGGCGAATGGCACAAGAAGCTTGCGCATTGGTTAATTTATACATAAGCGGTCTAGGTATGTCGAAGAAACACTTACTAAAAAATGTGTATGGTGTGTCTAAGTTGAACCTGCCGGTTCAGAGCTTAACTGCAGACGATCTCGACGGTGTAAATAAGGGTAATTTGCCGGTTCATTTATTCGAAAGCGCTCAACCCAAAATATTGATCGGCCTGGATCACTGTCATCTGGGTGTACCGGTAGAAACCATTGGTGATGGAAGAACTAACCCCTTCATCGTGCAGACTCAATTGGGTTGGGTTGTTTTTGGGCCATCACCGAGTGGTGCTAGATCGCCTCCGTCATGCTTGTTTGTCAACTCCTTGCGTGACAATGCCTTGCACCAAATGGTCGCCGATTATTTTGATTTAGAAAGTTTTGGTGTGAGATCGTCGCCACCAGTTATAAGTAAAGAAGATACGAGAGCAAGAGAGATTTTAGAAAAAACCACTAAAAAGAGGGATGGTCGTTTCCAAACTGGTCTTCTATGGAAAACTGACAATTTTGAGATGCCTGATTCCTATTCAACAGCGCTAAGGCGCTTGATACAGATCGAGAGAAAGATGAAACGTGACAGAGAATTCGCCGCCATGTATAACTCTGTTATTGAAAGTTACGTCGAAAAGAAATATGCCCGGAAATTGAACCCAGAAGATATTTTCCCAGACCAGGCCAGAAGCTGGTTTTTGCCACACTTCGGGGTTTTAAATCCGAATAAGCCTTTAAAATTGAGACTAGTTTTTGATGCCGCAGCTGAAACTCAGGGTATGTCATTGAATTTGTTTTTACTTAAAGGGCCGCAGAACCTTCGCCAACTGCCGGCCATATTGTTTCATTTTCGCGAGGGTGCCATCGCTATTTGTGCAGACATAAAGGAGATGTATCATCAGATTGGCGTTCAACCAGCAGACAGGTGCGCGCAACGGTTTCTATGGCGCAGAGGTCAGGACCGCCCCCCTGATGTGTACGAAATGTCGGTCATGACATTTGGATCGGCTTGCTCGCCCTGTGCAGCCGAATACGTTAAAACAATTAACGCTTTAGATCATCGTTGCCAGCGGAATAAACGCGCCGTAAAAGCTATTTTAGATTACCATTATGTTGACGATTACGCTGACAGTTTTAGTACCACCAACCAAGCCATAGACGTTGCTAAAATGGTACGTGATATCCACGCGGACGGTGGTTTTGAGTTAAGAGGGTTTACGTCCAACTCGCCAGCGGTGGTTGAAGCTCTCGAAGGAGAGAACAAGGCTTTAGAATTTCAAGGAAAGAACAATCCGTATGCTGAAAAAGTACTGGGTGTTTACTGGCGGCCCGAATCAGATTGTTTTCATTATGACTTAAAATTCCACCGAGTCAAGAGCGAAGTTATTTTAGGTGCTAAAAGCCCAACGAAAAGAGAATTACTGAGTGTGGTCATGTCAGTTTTTGACCCGCTCGGTTTTCTTAGCCATTTTATGATATGTGCCAAACTGTTGATGCGCGAGGTTTGGCGCCACTCGATTCGGTGGGATGAGACGGTGCCTCAAACGATTTCTGATTTGTGGGAAAAATGGCGTGAAAAGTTACCCGAAATTGTATATTTCAGTGTCCCGAGGTGGTATTTTAATGAAGGATGTCCGAATGCCTTGCAGCTACATGTATTTGTAGACGCAAGCGAAGAAGCCTTCGCTGCCGTTGCTTATTGGCGATACGAGACCGCAGTTGGTGGAATAAGGTCGAGCATAATATGCGCAAAAACAAGATGTGCGCCATTAAAGCGTATTACGGTCCCGCGTCTTGAGCTTCAGGCTGCAGTGTTAGGATGCCGCATAGCGAAAACTGTCTTGGAAGAGCACACATTGAGAGTCGACGATGTGGTGTTATGGACTGATTCAACGACTGTATTAAAATGGATCAATAGTGACCATCGTCGTTACAAACCGTTCGTGGCGCATAGGATAGCTGAAATTTTACATTCTACTCAGCCGTCAAACTGGAGATGGGTTCCAACAGCAGAGAACGTAGCTGATGAGGCTACTCGATGGAATAGTCGCGTCACTTTAAAAGCGTCTTCGCGGTGGCTGAATGGACCTACCTTTTTGCGCCGACACAAGTCCACCTGGCCCGTAACAAGTAGCGCATGCCAGTCACTTACTGATGATGATGAAGAGCTTCGCGGCCGATTTGTTTTGACAGCACAGGTGCGTAACGACTTGATAGATTTTAATCGTTTTTCTACTTTCACCAGACTAGTGCGGACGGTAGCGTGGGTAAAACGTTTCATTGGTGTTTGCCGCAAGCATAGTGAAGTTAACGGTCTATTCGGTCTTACCTCTATGGATCTAGAAGCTGCCGAAAAATTATATTTTCGTTCCGCGGGTGATACGTTATCCCACCTGGCTGGCACAGAGTATACCAAACGCCCTACTGACCTTCACTTACGAACACGACCAACAATGGTAAACCGTGGGTAATTATTTCGTTTGATAGCATTTACTTGATTATTTTGCAATATACTTTTAATGCTTCCCATCGCTTTGCCTCGTCGCCTTCCGAAGAAGTCGTCGCCTTCATATTCAGTACAAAGATTACAAGGAATACAAAGAAACAAGCGACCACCCTAAAAACACTCCTACCCGATTTAATTAAGGCGTTGCCCTCGTGGAGGCTTCGTTTTAATAACTTGAACATTTTTCATAGGCTTGAGTGGCCTTTACAAAAAGTTGCAATCGCCCGACGAGGTTAATGTGTGTCATCTCTCCCGAAAGGAATAAGGATACCGAGAGATAAGGCAAACTTTTCAGTAGCAAGCACATGCACAAGACCACATGCGGAGTGTTGAGAAATAAACCCGACTTAATTCATCTCGAAGGATTTACTTTCAGCTAAATAATTTTCACTTATGCGATTAGATAGTTTTGGATTCAACAACCAGGACAACAGTATTAATATAACAAATATTGTTGCGTGCCTTTCCTCATCTTCGACTTCTGTAGGATTCCTTTGATCCCTTTTTAAGAAATCTAACTGTTTTTAAGCCCCGTTTTTACCAATAAATTTTTGACGTGACTAATTTTGGTGCCATCCTTTTAGTTATATGATATATGTTTTCTTTACCTCTGCTAAATCAAGCAAAAGAATTCATTATTCGAGGTACGTTAAGCCGAAACGGAAGGCGGAGAATGGAAAACACTGAAAACCGGCAAGACAAAATTATGTTGAAATTACACCGGGTCGGTGCTAAACATCCGATAATATTTACGGACAATGAATAAGGATGAGCGAGTAGTGCTTCTCTCCCATTTACATAAAGCGACCACAGCTCACTCATTCGTATGATTCTGGCTGGCATTTGTAATCGTACGAGATTTAACTGTTCTGATAAATGCTCCAAAGGGAAAGGGTACCGGATGCTTCACTGGGAACAACTCAAACGATTCAGTTATGATTCGCTTCATTTTCAGAAAGGAAAAGTGACATGAAAAGTGATCCATTGAATCATCATTTGGCTGTGATGGCACTGTTGGTTGAGATATTCAGCTCTCAAATCTGAAGCACCGTTTTTAATTAAAAAAGTGGGCTTGTCAGTTTTTAGATTTCCCCCGTTTTTTTATATCAAGTGGCCTTACATGGCAGAGAATATTCGTGTGAAATTCATAGGCATACAAGTTCAACTTCAGTCGTTTTTATTAAAATATAATCCTTAAGATGTGAAATATTTTCATTCGTTTTGTCGTATTATATGAATAATACTTAATAGTATTATATACTAATAGTATTAATAGTAATAATAGTATTATTAGTATTATTAGTATACTTTCCTATACCAATGGGCCACAATGGGTCAACGCATTTAAAGTCAGTATAATCCAGGCTATCGCTCAAATTCCATATGTTATGGCATACATGGCCCTTTGAAATAAAAGAGTTTATTTAGTACCTCACTTATAGCTTGTTTGACTTCATATCAACATCGACCCGCTACAATCGAACTTCTCTTTTCGATTTATTCTATGAACAGATTTCAATAAAAGTTGCCCCTAGGCATCGCGAAGGATTTTCGATCAAGCTACAACTCATCTTGTTCTCGTTTCAGGTTTTTATATGAAATTAATAGACATTTCAAAAAAAAAAATTCAAATTGACAGAACCTGTTGTTGTTTTATTGTTTTTCCCATTGAAGATCCAAGCTCGCTATCTGCTTTTCGATTGTTAAATTTTTCTGCATGATATATTTCTTAAAATATATTCTTCTATTTTTATCCACCGCAGCCTTTTCAATCACAATTTTGAATTTATGCAAATATACAATTTGTCTATTTTTATTTTTCTTTGCCTCCACATTATTGTATTCATACGTATTTACGTGAAAAAGAAATGTTTAGCCTTTTTGTATTGTACATCGCATTTTCCGATCTATCAATCCTTTTCGATTAAATTCAATAAAAAAATTAATTTTGTTGTTCGGCGAGGAGGGGAGAGAGAGATAAAAATATCCACAAAAAGAGAAAACTCATAAAAATACTGTGAATGTGTTGGATACTGATTGCATGATATTTTGACGGATTGTGTGAAAACAAATTCAAGATCATCAAAATTGTAACAATTAAGAACATCTAATTACAAATACACATACCCATATGGCTCACGTACGTTGTTTTGTTTTATATGCATATGGCTTGATATTTTCTTGTTTGCTTCTTTACAGCCTTCCTTTCGTTAACGTCCTTGATTATTTCCTTCTGTCGACGACCGAAATGCTCTCACCCGTCCGTGCTCTATGGTATGGTCTCGGTATGGCCAATAACCGTATAAAATCACTCAACAACCGCGTACAAAACGGTGACGCCTCTCGTTTACAGCTACGAATTGCTTGAATCCTGGGTCGGTTGGTATCCTCTCATTTTTGTGACCCGCGAAACAATAAAACTTGAGAGTTTATAATAAAAATCAACAAAATGCGAAAGCTGAATAATTGCCGAGCAGAATAACGAAAGAATTTCAGCGCCCTTTTTTAAAAAAGTTTGTTAATCTTTTTGGTTATGTTTTGATAATTGTTTTTAATATTAGTGTGTAGGAAAGTGATATGGTTCCTATATGGTTTCCTTTTATGTTTTATTCTTATATGAAAATCTGGTTCATGGTTATCTCTGTTATTATTACCGATATTGTCGTTGTTACCTTTGTTAAGCGTATTAACACCGACTAATAGAAGCTTCAATACTTCGTTTCTTTTCTTTAACGAGACCACCACTACAATCCTGCTTATGTTTTATTCCTTGCCGACTTTTCTTTCCCGATTTTTTATTGTTTTTATTTTGCTGTAGTTGTGATTGCTATTCTTGGTCGCTCCATTACTTCGATGTCTGTTGAAATTTGCGAAATTTCATTTTGAAAAATACGTAAACAAATTTTAATGTTTTCCTACACTTTCTGCCTCCATGTTTCGAAATCCAAAATATTCCAGAAAATTTCCTGAGTATTTACTAGTAAAATGCGACTTTTGTTAAGTGATGACACATAAAGTCCATGCTTACAATTTGGAGAGTAATTCGTCCCATTAAGGATTCTTTATCTAATTTCCGAGTAATTTGGTCAAAAATTAGTTTCTCATCGTAAGCAATATGTTTTATGGTCGATAAATTGGACATAATTCTCCAACCAAATCTGGCCACTTTTCATTTGAACGCAATTTTATATACTCAAGGATGTTCGCTATTCATTACTTAATTTGTGCACATTTATCAGACCTCGTAAAATGAAGCCTTAAACTTGAACATTAAATCTAGACTTCAAACTATTCGAAATATGTTATATGTTATGTACGTAAATTATGTAAATTATGTAAATTATATACGCTTTTCGCAAGATTACGAAATTGAGCCAAGAACAAGATTTATTGACGTCTATTGACATTAATGAGATAACCGTAATGTAATGAGTAAATGTAATGAGATAACCGCTTCACCGCTCACCGAATTTACTTTTTCTGCAGATAAAATATCAAACATAACGACAAAACCGTAGTCGCAAATATGTAATAATAGTAGTGCTAACTCTGATACCCTATCTCATTCTCTCTCATTTAAATCAACAAGCAAATTAATATCAATATGTCGGCGCATTTGGTTGACTATTCGTGTAATAATTGCAGCCTGATGATGATGCCTTAACACGAACTTTAGTATTTAGACGAACCTAGAGCAAATTACTGATTCGAACTTTATTTCGGGTTTGTTCATCAATTTTGCAGGCGGTCTCGGGTCACAGCTTTTGTACGTGTGAAAGGACTGTCACAGACAATGATGAATTTCTTTTTGTCTTTCCGCTAACGCTAACGGAACAATTTTCTTTACGGAATAGTCAAATTATAAATTTATAGGCAGAACAATTCTATAGGCACTTATTAAAAATTACAAAATTATTTTGTGACACTAAATTTGCATTTCCATTGTGTATTTATTTCATATGTTGCTTTAGTTACTTAATAGTATTACCAATAAAGATATTATTTTATATTTTCGAAGGTAGTTTATCCTCAATTCTTTAGTTTAAAGACGTTATTAAAAAAGATTATCATTAAACAACATTTTCACAGATTAATTTTTCTTCATTCATTGGTTACTAAAAATATTTTGTAAAGTTTTGGACTTGATGTGTCTGCTAAGAGTCTCATTCATGAATAATCTTTTGAACTTTTACTGAAGCAGAGAATACTTTTTTAAGAAACGTAGCAAGATTGAGGTGTTACTTGACGCAGCCTATGAAAATATTTTGATATTCTGCGAATATTCGCGTTAAATGTGCGAACGCACAAAAGTGGCTCTTAAAGCTATTAATGGCATTAGACCATTAGTGATGTTTGACAAGAATTTCGTGAAGAATAAAAAAAATAAAGACAGTAAATACGAAACAACAGTAGACTCACCTTTTTGAACAAGAATTTACAATTATCGTATCCAATGTCAGTTGAAACGGAAACAGTGTCATTAACATGCACGAACATTGAACATTGTGTCATTAACAATGCACGCAAAATATAATGAAATAACCGATTGACGTAGCGCCCAAGAAAGCACGATACGCCAACGCACAAGATTTGAAAATGCGTAACAATATACTAAAGTCGTAAAAAAATTTTAATGATTTGTATTCTCCCATCAATTGTGATCAAAAATCATAGTGAGATTTCATGGTTGGTAGAGTTGTTTGCACGCGATTGCTGTCATCATCTGACCGCGGGAGTTTGTATTATTAACAGACACACAAATACCCAAGTATACCATTTAATATCACGAACGTACATTACTTCAATCGCATTATCGATTCCCTTTTCTATCTCTATATTTGCTAAAGCAAGAGTTCGATTTCGCTTATTTAAATTAAGGGCCTTGTAATAGAAAACGAAACGTAGGTGTTTCTTCGTTTCCCTTTTCTGTTTTCCTTAATTTTTCTCTGCTTTGATAGTTTGTAGATAAGCAGCAAATAAAAATCCGGCTGACACAAATAAACAAATATTGTTAGTGTTTATCAGTGCATTTCAGTCGAAAATTGGATGCCAAAGCCGAATTTCGTTGAGTACCGGACTAAATCAGCTAGTGAATAATGACCTGATTATGCTCCCTTATGGGCTACTTTGCTATTATCAAAATGCTATCTTTATATGGCGTTCGTGTGTGCGTTGCTACAGAAGGCGATACTTGGCACGAACTTTAGCCAAATATCAAACCGATCTTGATATTCTCACAAGTGGCGTCAATTGACAGTTTATGAGCTGTGAAAGTGTACGAGGCCGAGTGTGCCAAAAGTAAAAATAGTGGCGATGTCACTATTTGTGCATTTAGCGTTATGATTGCCAACATGGTAATCTGTTTGAAATGCCCCAGAAAGCAAGCGGTGCCATGCGACGGCTGACCAATTTGGCCATGGAAATTCAATTGGAAAATAAGTAATTCCTATAAGATTGAAAACTCATTACTTTTTCTCAACTAATCCTTTCTACAATTCTCTACAGCGTTGTTATAATTGAAAAATTATTGAAACACACTTGGATGATAATGGACAAATGAATACAAATCTTACTTCTATTTTCGTTTTGATTGTGTTGATTATATTGTTTACGAACATTAGAAGAGTTCCAACAATAAAGATAATAAAATGTTATTATGATATTTTATGAAATCTTTAGTTATAAAATTTGTATTTCCTCTTCTCTGCTCATCTGTATTGAAATGAGACAGCTCCGTCGTTGACAAAGTAGTGAGCCAAGGCATCTCTGGTGTGAAAAGCCGCCACTGATGAATTGCGGTCAACATAACGTATGGAATACAGTGATCCACCCATGTCGTTGAGTTTTGACTGCCAGTTTCACGTCTGCAATTCATGGTGAGCGTTTCCATAATCGGCGTAGTTCTCCGGACAATACCGCCGATCGCTGCCATTAAGCATTAAGAATTTATGGAGGACTACGCAGCCGAGTACTATATTTCTGCATTATCTAGACTGCACTCAATTACGGTCCTCATAATGCGCCACCATGCAGTTAGGATGCCGAAGCTATTTCTAATGGTGCGGAGTGTTCTCGAGAGCCTGTAATTAAAAATATCCTTGATTGGAGGCAAATGTGTTCCCGGATATGGCCGCATCAAGTTCGCACGTAGTGGAAACGCCGCATCTCCCAAAAAATAGTGAGGTAAGTATTCACTAGAGCCGTGCAACAGTGGACCGTCTGGAGGTCATGGGAGATTGCCTCGTATAAGTTATATTTCAAAGCGTGCATTTGGTAGAATCCCTAATGAAAAATATATTATAAAATATTGTTCCTGCAATAATATTATAAATATTACCGATTTGTCTTCCATAACTCCCTACATTTATGGAAGTAAAAGTGTACTTCGCGACAAACGTCGCCATAAGGACAATGCTATAAAATTGTTTATAGTTGAAATACAGGCTTCCTGTATTCTTGGAGCATAAAATCGCTACAAGTTTTCCATCGATATCTTTAAAAGGAAATATATTACAATGTAATAACTGAAAACAAAATAAAGCCGTGAACTTACTTAAGCGTTACACATAATCGCTCTTCGGCGCCAATGATTTTTCCAGGTTTTTCTAAATAGGTCCTGACCAAATTTAGTATATTATTATATTATATTAGTATAAATTTGGTATATACCGTATGCTGGTCGTGCCATACTGGTATGAATAAAAAATTGCTCGGGATCCTGGTATTTACGGAATACTTTTTTTAAGTATCCATTGACTAAACGATCCTGGTTAACCGGGCGAACGCTCCAACGCTTGTTTCTCCTCATCCGTAACTACTCTGCGTACTGTTGCATTGTATTCAAACATTGCATCACCCTCTCTTTCCATAGTTGGACAGTATTCATTAGTCAAAAAAATTTCAATAAAGTCTTAGTATTTTAATATTAATATATTATTCACCTAACCACAAACTAACACAGATACAAGGCAAAGTAAAATAAAATAAGTATGTCGAATCAATAACCAACATAAAATGTCCAGTATTTGACATCGAGGTCACATTTGACACATGTCATATTTGTGACCTGTTAAAAAATGTCCAAATATATTCTATTTGTGAAACAGTATCAAAATTGTAAATTTTTTAGGCCTATTAACAAAATATGCCTAGTATAAGTAAAGTAACAAATTTACTATTAAATATTTGTAAAATATTATACAATACTTTTATAGGTCATAATAATAAACAATTATGGCAACGGGGAGATAAAGTGCGTAAGGTGAGTAAATATGTATCAATAATGCATCAATATACCCAAAATAATTTGGTAATATCCAAACATAAATGTTTGCTTCATGCTAATGGTAACGCTCGCAAAATTGATAAGCAAATACGAAACACAGTTCGGATATCTCAGTTCTCCTTTTTTGCAAATTTTTCCAGTGTGAAAAAGGAGATTTTATCAATAAAAAGATACAACACAAAAAATTTTAATGATTTCTTAGAATTCATGAAAGTTTTATCGGAACATAAACACAATAATGTTCTCATCTGTTGTGAATGAAATGGAAATTGCAAAATTTCCTCAGTAACATTCAAGACGTCGTGGGATATTTGTGTTGCGAGTAAGGATTTGTCTACGCAAAAATAACAAAAATGATAGGATATGTGCTAAATTATTAAAAAGTGAAATTAGTGCATATTTCGGTTCTAAAATTTTTTGGCAAAGTGAAATAAAACATCCTAATCTGCATAAAGTTCCAAAAGAAGTCTCAAAGAATGATAAAATGAATTTTAACTCGAAAAGTCAGCCATAGGTTTTGGAGATATTTTAAAATTTTAAAAACAAATTTAGTAACTTTTAATAACTAATACAAATTTTATTCCTTTCGGTTCGAAGACTACCAACTCTCATCAGTTCCAAATATTGGTAGAAGAGATAAGAAATGCCGCAAATGGCGGGAGGTGTGCTAGTTTTTGGCGCAAATAGTCAGTAGTGCGAGGATGGGTGGGAGCAAATTAAAGGAATATTGAATTCTCTTAGACCTCCCATACGATCAAAGGCTGAATGGAAAAATGTGAGTCATTAAATATTAATATTACATTTATATTTATGATAGCATCCTTTTAACTGGAGGTATGGGCGGATTTAAGGACAAGGACAAAGCGAAAGTTAGCAGATGTAGCAGAAGGTATGAGATGTGGTGGCGGACCGCCCCATAAAATAGCCCTTAGACCACTAGAGGACGATGTAGGTCAACTTCTTGGTCTCGTGGAAGTCGTCTAGCGGCCTGGACAATTTACTGGCCCAAGAGAGCCCCAGTACGAAGATGGTAAGATATATGTTTTCCATTAATTTATTATTATTAGTATGATTCTAAATTAACAAATAATTATCCCATAGTTGCTCCAATTTCATCGCGCCCTCCTGATTCGATGCGACCATTTGCTGCTGCAGGCGATGATGATATTATTGTCGTGTCGCCTGATGACTTCACTAGCGGCAAACTCACACCCTAATCGAAAGCCCACAGATGACAAGTATTTAGTTCTACTTAGGCGGAAAAACTTTCTGTTGGAGATAGTTGGAGCGGCTAACATCAACAGTAGAACATAGGCGACCAGTTGAGGTCTAGCATCCCTGTTTGATTAACTTCAAATCCTCATTTATAATATAAAACTGGAGGTTTTTAATTTTGATATTTTATATTTATTAAAAATCTGGATAAAACGTTTGTATTTTCTAATGAATGGATAATTGTAGTACTACAAAGAATCTGCAATTTCTAGGAAATATTAAAAAAATTTCTAAATTGGGATTGTAATGTGAATTCTTATTTTATTTTATTGAATAACGGTTTTTCATGCGCTCCGTCCACGCATGCTAGTCCGTCCACCGGCTAGTCCATAGCTTTCGAAAAATTTTCGCTTCATGTCGACCTCTTCCTGCTCTGCCATTCCAAAGCGGGTATATGCCGCTAAAAAATGTTGAATAATGGTGCAATTAGTCTAGACGTAACGTAAAGTAACGTGACGGCTACTTCAAACTGCATTGCCGCGGTCAATGCAAACGATTAGTCCAAACGTTGACGGACGTACGAACCAATTGAAATTTGGTTTCTCTACGTCAAGTTACGTCCGTATTTCGGACAGCTATTTCTGCTCTTTATGCTTCCTATATAAAACATATGGAATAGACCAACAAATAAATTCAAAACCCTGTGTACCCTGTTCTCAATAAGGTTTGTTGTTAAAAGCTTTAGTAATCATCACTCCGGCCCGTCAACGTACGTACGTTACGTTACTATACGTTACGTCTAGACTAATTGAACCATAATTGTGCGATAATGATGTTCTTATTAGATACACCTCTTGGTAAATGGATACAGAGGTCGTTACCCAAACCTTGCCGGCAGCTTTCGGTTGCTATAAATCGCAAGAACGTGCACATTTTTACAACAACTGATACCGCCGTGCTCTTTGAAGACGGAATGAGCAGACACTACGTGTAAAAGGTTTATGAAGCAATGTCTGTCCATGCTGAAGTTGGAAATAAATCTACAGAACAGGTAATATTGGTAAGGCATAGTGGTCTTATATGTCTGCAGGTATAATAATTGTACTCACTCATCTTCAGGCATCTCAAAAACATTGTAGTGGTCGCGCGAATAGTTTTTTTCCATTCCGCGATTCTAGTACGACGGTGCTGCAGTTTTGTCCCATCCTCAATAATTGGTAATGCCATCTTTATAATTTTCCAAATTTTTTGTTTCAAATTCACAAGACGCTTTTAAAATCTTCGAGTACCGAAAACAGTATAATCATAAAACTGAAAATTGTATTCAGGTATCATTAGACGATCTTTATATTTCACAGCACTGTCAGATATCACTAACAAATGGTGTATATTTAAGGGAGCAGTCTTTAAAATGTTGCTGTAATTGTTGCTAATTCCAATCGCAATAAAATAACTTTGTCGCTGTATCTTGGTACCTGTATCTTGATACACAGATCCCTGTACTGTATCTGTATCGCTGTATCTTGATACGCTGTATCTTGGTATCTTCTACCAACAATGTTTGTCGTAAACCAGTGAATACAGAATACCGCATTACGTGAAGCATCACGTAGATTTAATTACAATGATCTTGCGGACATTTTTCTCCCATTCAAATCTTGCTCAACAGAGCAAGAGATGGACATTGATTAACAAAAGATAGACATTTTTTTTGGAAAAAGCCTGCTAAAAGAAATTTTACAGGAACAAATTCAATCTGTATAAATTCAGTAACAAATGGTTACACAATTCTCTGGGTTTCCAATACACAGTTTCAGCTACCAAAAATACCGACATGAAGGGAAAACGAGTTAAATCAATTGACGACTGCCATGAACGATCGAAAAGACGAAAACTTGGTATCATAAACAACGAGATCACACAATCGATTGCCACCAGCACCTTACAAGAAGGACGATTTCCATTTTATCATAGACAACATGCGTTCGACAGTGCATAAAATTTTTTATTATGGAGCACAAATAATTGAACATAATACTTTGCCGATATGATTTCTTTTGGAAGAAGCCCGGGCGGAAAGAAATAAAGACTACAGATATTTTTCCCAAGCAAAACTCTAGAAAAATATCAAGAGTGACCGATGAAGATCTTGTGATTTTAGTATGTACTTCGAATCCTTATTTGTCCAACATTCGCCAAAAATGGAAATCAGCGTTAAGGTTAATTAATAAGTGAGTTAAGTAATTAAATTTTTTAATCATACTTATTTATTTAATTATAGATATTTATTTATTTACTTTATATAGTTAATATATTAT
>OZ016503.1:16571230-16583730 GCA_963966595.1 Physocephala rufipes
TGATTTTTTTCGGGAGCTGCTCCATCCGCTTTTCCAAGATATGGTTGAATATTCCACACGTAACACATTTCCGCACAAACTAGCATCCAAAATTTTATTCCACATTTTTCAGGCTTTGAAGAAATATATTGACGAAATGGGCATCGACCGCGAATACCGCACAGCTGTTCGTCTACTGTAACACATTCTGATGGATTGAAATACTTTGGGAGCAACTCGCTCCATCTATCCCATAAATTTCTAATAGGAGCAATTTGTCAATCAAAAAATGTAGCGCTTGCTGCATGAGTGTAGTTTTCTACACCTTAACGTGTGTAATGAAAGTTTTTAAATATTTCAAAACTTATGATGAATTAAACATCGACATGGCTCGATTTTAGCTTATATTTAATAATTAAACAAAGTCACAAAAGCTAAGATAATAATTTTTTGTAGTTTAAAAAATATTTGTAAAATAATTTTTAAAAATGTAGTTTTCTACACCAACGTGGTTCTAGGGTTAAAAATGAATTCCTTTAGTTATAACAATATTTTTTTTCAGTAATCAACGATAGTCATTCTTCGTTAACAATTAGATGTTCAGGCCGCTAAATAATGAATATATGGCGATTAATTGCTTCAATTTTGATAATTTTTATAGAAATGTCGATAATATTTAAACAAAAGCTGGAAATGGCATGTGGAAGGTTCTTGCTTGAATGCTTTCTAGATTACTTATCCAGTCCCCCATACTTCATCCGCTTCGGCATCCACACATCCACAAACCTCTATTTTCTTATTGAAGGTTATTCTAATTATGAATTACTTGCGAAGGGATCGATAGAATTCTTTATAATATAAAGAAACGAACGCATTTTGACTATAAATTTTCTGCGCTTCGCTTTCTCACGAAGCCGTTTTACTAATTTTTCATCCCCATATCCGTTTATCCATTGCATGTGTGTTGCTGAGAAACAACCATATAAAGTTTATATGGTTGTTTCTCAGCAACACACATGCAATGGATAAACGGATATGGGGATGAAAAATTAGTAAAACGGCTTCGTGAGAAAGCGAAGCGCAGAAAATTTATAGTCAAAATGCGTTCGTTTCACACGTTGAAAGTGCCAGATTGCGATGGTATTCAGAAAAGATTTAAATAATTTATAAACACGCACCTAAAACAGTTAGTGATGCTGCTATTGTTATTTCTATTATTATAATTGTTATTATTATTATTATTATCATTATTATTATTATCGCACAATAGTGACGACGTAATTATGTCTTGCTCGATTTCCTTAAATTATCGCGTACGCGAGCTGCAACGTGTTGACAAACAAATCCGTTGTATGCAAAATTTAATTATTTAAAATTAATTGTCTGTTAGCAACGGGACATGCCAATTTGAGAAAGTGTCCAAATATGAAGAAAGAGGAACGAACCAGAAGCGAAGCATAAGCGACCCACATAGTTCGCCGAGCTTTGAAAATAACAATAAATGGCTAAATGACACGCAAACATATTCTCAAACTAGAATATAGCATATATGTGTCCAAGAGCTGTGATATTAATTAATTTAATCGAAGGTTTCGTTCTCTAGACTATTCAAGTTTCTGAACAGTAAGGACATCGGATTGGGGCAAGAAAAATACTATTTGAATCAAGAGCACTTTAAATCTGTCCAGGCTTTACAATGGTATTGTTTTATATATAACAAAAACCGAAGCTACGGCACAACAACAAAATTAAACAGTCTAACTGACTTACGGACTTACGGACGTCTGCCTGCCGTCGTGCATTGACTTTAATTTCGTACATTGACCTAGCACACACGAGAACAATTTATGCATGCACAATTTTTCTTTTCGTCGCCACACGCGAGAACAATAGTTGTGTGGAAAATTTATACGTGAATTGTAGCTCATACGTGTTATAGCGTGTTTCCGCCACGGATTATTATACGATTATCGACGGTATTGTAATTGCCGCCCTAATCACATACAATTTCTTTGTGATTGCCCCTAAAAAATTGTGTCATTCTGTAATCACTTAGCTGTGCCATTAAAAATTAATCATATATTCAATCACAAACATTCTGTTTGCAACGTCGGGAATTGTAGGAAATATAGTAGAATTTTTACGAATATTTAGTTTGGACATGAAGAATGTCAACTTTATTCAATGTTTTTGTTTAGGAGTTAGGGTTTTTTAGGTTCAACTTCAAACGTTTCCATAAGTCGCCAATTAATGAGATTGTGTTGTAAATAAGCTGGTAGACTGATTCACATCTCTGGTCATTTTGATCAGAGGAAACGGTATATTTAGCTGAGTTAATGGAATTAATTACAAAGGAGATAATCCACGTTGCAAGCGATATATTGGCAATTTTTCTGAAACCCCGCAAATTAAAATCGTGTATGTGTTAGTTTTACGCACAGTCCATGAATTACCAAACTTCTCGTGTCCCTCGACATGAGCAACAGGTTAATGTATGCACAATTGTTCTCATGTGTGAAGCTTAAATAAAATTAATAGAACAAAGCGCAATGAAGAAAGTGCAATCGTCGAAGAATGTCAAAGGCAATAAAAACAATAGCGACAACAACAACAAAAATACTATAACAAAAACTCAGCACACGATTGGTGAGAAATTATTAAAGGAAAGAATTCAAACACTTAATAGTTATTAAATTACAGAGGCAGCGAAAAGAAGTAACCAAACCAAAGGAAAATAAATATAAAATATATGTTTTGATAAACAGGGTGAGAAAGGGAGATTGAAGGCAGAAAGGGCGTAATCGGAAAGTTAGTCAATACTTAAGAAAGTGAAAGAATGAACATTAAACCAGACGCCGTTAAAGCACACCGACGTTGTAATTTTTATTATTCTTTATTACTTGCCGTTCTTTGAAATGCAAAAATTATTTAACAAACCAATTATTTCTTCCTGTAGAGCTATTGAAATGGATCGCGGAAACGGCAATGAATTCAACAAATTGTATTTGAAGGATGAAAGAAAGTGAGGGATGAAACGAACCCGAATGACATTCAAATCAATTGTCAGTGAGTTGCTTAATTAAAGTTGGATTTTTGTTGTTTTCTGTTATAGTTGTTGCGACCTCATCAAGTCGAGCGTATATCGTGTATGTATTTACTCTAAAAAGGCAACTCTAAAAAGGCTCTAAAAAGGATATGGTATAAGGAAAGTAATGACTTTCCAATTTGAGTTAGACCTAATTACATTGGTTTAAGCTGACCCGATGCGAACCGCACCGCGAATTGGTGTACTAATTAAATTCTAAAATAATGTTATAAATATTTTAAAGCTCGAGCAAGGATAACGAAGTGATAAAATTTAAATCGGGGAAACCCATATGGTTGTGTTTTACTTAACTCATTTCGGCCCAGCGGTAGTTTTTCCGACCAGTAAACTTCTCATATTTTTTAAAAATTCTCTCAGGTTCTATTTAAGATATTTTAATGAAACTTTTTTGATATTAAGTTTGGCCTTATCTCTTTATAAAAAAATTTAACTCAGCCGCGGGTGGCAGTAAGCAATAAAATACCTGAGGTTGAAAAAACACGCTTTTTGGACCCTTTTTGAAGTATTTAAAAAAACGATGAACATTTTAAAAATGAAAAAAGTGATAATGAGAGTTTATTCTTAAAAATGCAAACTTCACTAAAAAATAAAGAACTGGCGGATTGATATTTCCTTGTGTGTACCAGGAAAGCGCTAAATAGAGTGGTCGGAAAACCGACCACTGGGCGTTAAAGATATGCAAAAGCGATGTTATTTTCATTGCTTTACTAATTGATCGCAGCTCGCTGCTGGTTTTCTGCAACGCATGAAACCTCATCGCCGTCCGTGATGCAATATTTTCAATAAAAGTTCTACTAATTGTTACCAACAATGTTTCGCGAGTTTAGCGATTTTATTATAGTTTTCATTTTTAGAACACTTAAAAGCCCAGTGGTCGGGAAACGACCACCTTTTTACGGATAGACAAAAAATTTTACAAAAATTTTTTAACCGAAAAATGACTATTTGTGCTCCTAATAGAGTGTCCTTAAAAGGATTTCGAAAAAAAATTAAAAAATTTCTGGGTCTTAATGAGTTAAGACGCAAAAAGGTCTTAAGCGAATTATATTAATGTACATAAAAAACATATAGCCATGTATGTTATCGCTGCGGCAAAAACCATCTACGTATCAAACTACAGGACTTAGAAGAAGAAGCTATAAAGAAGAGTATGATAATTACACAAAATCAACAGCACAAACCCAACAACACATTACGCAATTTGAATAAATAAGAAATAAACAGTTACGCTATAAAATAAATAGGCAGGTTAAACAAGACAACAAGAAGGAACAATCACATGTGAATACCCTCTATGACATACCATTAAAACAAATATACTCTGGAGCAACGTTTAAACGGCTATTGCGTATAAAACCATACAAACGAAAGTAATTCAAAGTAAGAGCATTAATGAAAGTGAGAAAACTGATCGAAAAGACTCCTTCTTGGAAAGCATGCATCTGGCGAGTGAAATAATGTTCTAGTATACAGTAGGCATGTGTTTTTAAATGTTTACCACTCTAGGTCCTTGCAGTAAAACAATTAGTCGGGTACTTTCCAGGGTATAATAAATTACATTGCTCTCCAAGTGTCGACTACTATTAGTTTATAATATTTAAAATTCCTAGTAGTTGTTATATTAACCACTCCAGTGGTTCTTGATATTACTTTTCACCATTAGGAGAAAAGCGTAATAATAATATATCTTGTAATGTATCCTGCATATCCTGTTTTATATAATGCTTCTATGCTTATCAGAGTATGTGTATAATACATGACAATTGTACATAATTGAAATAAACAATCAAATTAAAGTAAAAAATAACAATAATAACAAAATTTATCAATAAGCCATCTTTTTCTAAAGTAATCAGAATTATGGCTTGGACTGAGATTTTATCTCGGTTAAGAAGGTTCGATATACTAGAAGTAATTTTAATGTTAATCGTCTTCTTTTGTCAAGCAAAATATCTTTGATGTCGTGCTGCAAGTATAACGTGCTCGGTCGCAGACGTCTGCCGCTGCCGCACGATGAACACCAAGTGATTTGATTAGCAAGAGAGGAGGGCGAATGACTAGCATGTGGCGAAGATGTTCTGATATCAAATATTCTAAAAAGACCGGTTCGAAAGAAGAACGGGATCCCTCCCAAAAAGTGGAGCAATTTAATGCATGAATGAAAAGTAATTTCAAAATTCCGTTTTTTCTTCTAGTGGTTCTACCTTCCGTACTTTTAGTTTACATTATTTTCTGAAAATCAATTAATGAGATTATCAGTGATTTATAATGAAATATATGAACCCGTGAAAGTCTGTAGATATGAAATCTGCATCGTTACAACTTATCTCCTAATTTAATTGTATTAAGGATGTGCGCATTTTATTTCGCAAAATCTTCATTTGCGAATACGTTCCTCTTTGTCTGTGCTTTTATTATTTGTTTGGAAAAATGGAAAAGGAAAAAGAAAAGCATAAGAGAAGAGTGCAGTTGGAAAAGTTCCCGAAGAAGGTAAGCTAAAAGCGATTAGAGGACGGACGCGGTACGGAGGATGGTGAATTAAAGCAAAGAGTAGAAATGAACTTAGTTCTATTAATAATTTTGTTATTCATTTGGAGTGTTTTATTTCAGAAGATCTTGGCAGGACGTACATATTTTGTGTGTTAAGTTTTTACATTAATCCAATGACTTTCAAAAACACGATACAAAATCAAAAGATTGATTTATTATGAATAATATTTAAGCTTTTCTTATTTTTCATGTGTTGGAAAATCAAAATTTTCCCCTAGTACGCTTTTAATTAAAAAAATTTTATGACAGATGTCACCGTTCTGGAAATTTCATCTCTGTTTTCTACTATAGAAACTTTAGTAAGTCGTGACTTTTCCTGAATTTTGTCCACAACTAATTGAAACTGATTTCAAAGTGTGAAAACCGTCCCTTTGTGTTTCATATTTATACGTGCTTTTTCATGAAACTAATAATTCGAACATACAAAAAACATACGTTCGTTATTTTGTCTGTTACGTTATTTTCAATGGAGAAGAAGACAAACCTTGACCCAATTTTCACTCTCATCAGATACGTGGGTGTTCGTCCTCCTTGTTGCACAGTAAACCTGCTTCATATCAAAGCGACCACCTGAAAAATGGATATCACTAAGTTCAAGCATCTCTAGGAGAGATTTTCCATATGACTCCTTTAACAACGCTCCTTTTACTAGTAAAGATTTTAGGAGTGCCTTTTAAGTGATAATTTGAAGCATGACTTCGCATTTTCAGACATATGTGGAAGAAAATTACACTAAAATCTAACCAGCCCAATCTCTGGCCGAAAAGGATTGTGAGGAACTGATAAGTTTCTGTCGCTGAAATCCTTTCCCCTCCTTTATCCTTGACAGAGTCGCGCAGATAGTACCTTCTTGGGAAGGTTCCCTACATCACGGGAGAAGGATTTGGTCTGAGTATTTGGCAAAATCTCCTTTAGTAGAGAGCACACGGCTTTCCATATCCAGAATCATGGCACGGCAATCGATAGGGAATAACGAAACTGCGCTGATGTCATTTATTTTACATTTAAAAACGACAACAAAAATATGTTTTTTCTTCTGTATCCTTGTTACCAGGATAATAACGTTATAAATGGGAACACAAAAACCCAGTCAATTTATTGTGTCAAGAACAAATCCCAAGATTGAAAAGATTCTGAAAATTAGAAGCTTCGCTTCAGAACTAAAACATTATTAAAAATGTTTATTTATAAACAACCAAATGTAAAAGCAATGTAAGCAAAAAAGAACATTAAATCATCAAACGCAAAATAGGAAAATGCGAACTTTTGAGCGGCTGGAAAAGGGTTTCCTTTCAACTGCATTTCTTTGTCGATTTTCTTTTATGCCGTCGTTAATTTTGTACTTTGCTCACATACACACATACTTATACATGGCAGCAGCATCATATCTATTTATTTAACGTCCTTCCTCCTATCGCCTACCGCCCTCCACCGCCCCATTTAAACCATGTTTATTCAGCATCGGAAGAATTTTGTCAAGAAGTTTCGTTCGGCACACACACATACGGCATACTTTAGTTAGTTTTTTTGCAATCCTTTCTGTTGGGAAGCTTATTATTGATTTCCTTTCGTCTTCCGTCTGCACAGATGAAACATGTCCATGCGGGAGAATCAGTAACAGGGTGCCAGATCAATATCCTTCTCTATGGCTTGTGGTTGGCATCCTTTTTAAAGGTTTTTAGTGTTGCTTTTTGCATTTGGGTCTTCCATTTTATTCGAAATAAATCAGTTCTATTGGATCAATAGCAATTCAATTTATTTGTTGTTTGATTTTCTTTTTTTCCTCCTCGTTTCTCCAGACTGTCCAAGATTTTTAAAATATTTGAAAGTTGAAAAGGGACAAGGGACGGGGAGCCTTCCTGATAAATTTGATTGATGGGAAAGATTAAAAAATTCTTGTTATAGCCTGCGCTCAAAGGATGAAGGTCATATTAAGTTTATTTCTTTGTTTGTATCGTACTAAAAGAGGCTTATGGAAGGTATGGAGAAGTGTATATATTCTAGCTTAGAATTACCGCCTGAATCGATTTAATCCGTCCGACTGTCTATTTGCCCGTCTCTCTGGAGATCTCACAAATACAGGAGGTGGAAGAGTTATATTGCTACGAATGCTAGTGGAAATAACTGCTTTCCTACTAAAAGGAGCTTTTCCACAATACACCACTGAAATAATGCCACGAAATGTCAAAAATTGCCAAATGGAAAATCAGACACAGGCAAATAAATTATTCGCAAAAATTCACGGAAGCGTATTCTAATCAATAAACCTAGATATGGGGAACTCTACGAAAATTTCAGAATTGAAAGTTGCCACCGAATTTTGCGTATGTACAACTCAACAATTATGCATAGCTACTGAATTTTACGCATGCATAATTCCTTCGCTTATTATAAATAAATGCAAGATTTTTTACTTAACACAACAGCTATTCCGTTGTCACACATAATGCGAATAAGGCGATGTAAAAAGTTTCCAAATGCGTGATCACATATTCACACGTAGGATCGATGTAGACGCACTATAACGTCTCCTTCGACGAAAATCTTTTTAATCAATTGGAAATATTTATTTAGTAAAGTTATCTACCTAATTTGAGGGTTGATATTTCAGGAAGATGTTACCAATTTTCAATAGAAGCGATTTAAGAAACTAAGATTCACTTCCTTAGTTCAGAAGTCTTTGCTTTTGGGGTTGATACCACAGAAAGTCAGTTTTGTACAGACTATTTATAAAAATGTTTGATGGAAACCTAGTTAATCAATTTCAGGCAGCCAAACTTCCTCATAGTGCACTATCTGTAAAGCAATTAAGAATGCCTTAAGTGATTCTTTCACGTGTTTCAGTGAGAGTCGTTCAGTTCAATTTAATTGCGAACTTTTAAAACCATTTTATTAAATGTATATGTAATGAATTTAATTTTAACAACGAACAGCTGTTCATTCATATAATATTTGGATAATATCTTCCTGCAATTAAAAATCGAATATTAATAATAGTAATCGAATTATTATAATTCTAACTAATTAGATCTAGAAAACTGAACATTTTGTAATAGGCCACCTTTAATTAGAAGAAAACAAAATTTATATTTTACTAATGATGATAATTCCATACTTATTTTAGCTTACTTATTTTTTGATATAAAACCTTCTTCAATACTTTTTCGCTAAAATGATCCTATTAAATTAATTTTGTTGTTTACGGTACAAAAACTGTAATCTCATTTTAAAAAGCATTACCTTATCCTCCTCACATATGTCTCTCTATTCACCAAATATTTATGAGAACTTTAAAAGAAGAAATAATCAAGAAATTATGCAACCCTTAACAAAATTACTAGACTTTTCGGTATTCGTTTGAAAAAGGTTTTCTTTATTTACTTTGTTTTGTAAGTACTTTATGTTACATAAGTAATTAATTATTCGTGAAAGGTAATATTTTTCAATTTGAATTTTTATTTTTGAACTTTTGTACTTTTTTACTCTTGTTGAATTTCCTGTAGTTCAATCTCGCCAACATTAACAAAAATATTGAACGCTTAAAGGACATTAAAAAAACACAAATTAAAATGTTCTGAAATAATAAATAAGTATCGTATTCTTGCAAGCAGTCTCTGCACGGTAAATTATTTCAAATAAATAGAAATGATTTTGATTTCTCAAGTTCATAAAAAAGCCATAGAAACTGTTTAACTTTAATTATCTTGTACTTAAGTGCTTTACGCGCGGAAATCTCCAAAAAAATTAGCCGCCGGGTAAGCAATAAATAAATTTGAACTGGGCTGCGAAAAATAATGGCGGATGGGGCGACGGTAGCTGATGGTATTATTGATCATGGCGGGTTCCCTTGTCTATTAACTTGATCTCCACTAGGTGCAGATTCTGGGAAACCTGGTTTATAAATCAGTATAGTCATTACTGTTTCGTTTTACACTTCCCGAAAAATTTTGTCAATTTTGCACTGAGAAAGTTATAACGTTGTCCACCCTAAAAGAGTGCACACGTTGTCCCGTCTACGAGTGTCCAGCCGTACTGTCTGCCGCGTTGCATTAGTGTTCCATTTGTGTTCAATTTGTATGCAAACCGCGGCGACCAACCGGTGGTTGCAACACACACGTCTGGCGGGAATTTATTACGGCTTTGTGTTGTAACTCACAAAACATCGAAACAACGAAAAATACCCATTTCGAAAACGAAAAATACCCAAAAGTCCACCCTCCAAACCAAAAGTACTCTTCGACAAACGAAAGGATGGGTGAGCGTTCGAAAAATACCTTCCAGGGTATCAACTCACGTAAATCCGAAGAGCGGTACGCCCGACGTTATTATTGGGTGCAAAGATACTCCCGAGCTATAAGACAAGTTCACATTTCACCCTACCTTCCGTAAGACTCTAAAATATCCCATAACTTCAAAGCGGATGAAAATTGTTCCTCTCAATTGTCAAAATTCCAATGACTGGGATAGCCTTTGACGGAATGAAAAAGGAGGAATCTGTCAGAGAAAAATTAGCTTGGTGTTGCATGCAGATATGTCACATACTTCTTGAACTCCCAATCATTCAACAACATACATTTTTCGAAATACTCTCTTATAAAAAAGCCCGTTCGGGATTTTCTAATTTTTGGCAGTTCTCCTTCGCTAATTTTCAGTGAGGGGTTTCGAATAATTGGGGAAAACTTTTCGAAATCTCCGAATTTCTCCTTCTTTGGATTTCCCTTTTCTTTTATTCATTAATTTCAAAAAAGTCCTTGACCAGATTTTTCAAAGTAACCTGTAGATTGTACTAATTTGCGGGTTTCTTAGTTTTGTATTATTCCTTAAATTAGACAAAGATTTTAAAACCACACTACACAAGAACTTTAATTACGAATAAGTGCAAAAATTATAGATACAATTGAAAATTGAAACTATATTGAAATTTCTAAATTTCTAAAGAAAATGGTTGAATTCAAATCAAAATTTTTGAACTAAAGACGGAAATGTATGAAAAAATCTTGTTTATGTCTGATACACAAATGTTTATTTTTAAAGATAGAACGAAATTCTCGAATTAGAAATGAAAATTTTTCAACATAAGCTGTTGACCTGATGTAATCCCGAACGTTTCGTAAGGAGTTAGGCGACATTTTACAGAAAAATTTTAAATATGGAAAATTTGAATTGAAACTAAAAATAACTGACCTTCAAATTATAATCATTGATTTCAATGACAATACTTAATTTTTTATTATGAAAATATCCAAATTTAACTTAATGCTGCTCATAAAAACAAAACAAAAAAAAAACGCTCTGCGTTTCATAAAATAAATTCTGAAAAGCTTATAAAAACACCGTTATATTTCTCCATCCCCTTCGATGTTCTCAGCAACAGTACGACATTATTGTATTCAAGTGTCTCAATTCTCTCGGTATCTTAGGCGCAACAGTTCCAAATGAAAAGTTTACTTTGCCAAATAAAAAAAACAGGTTTTAAATGAAACAAGTAAAAATGAAATGTTCGACGTGGACGAAGGTTATATACCCTACACTTTCAATATAAATCCAGAATCCTAATAATGAATGGTAGGTACACGCTCATTCTAATATTGCATTTCTTGGTTAACAGAAACATACTAATCTATTTACAATACAATTCTTAAAAAATTCCATACATGGTATAATGCAATTGTGGGTGATGCTTACTCATTTTTGCAAAATAATAACGTTTGAGAGTGAGTTCGAGAATGCAATTTTTTCATCCAATTCCCTTCACAAACTTTGAGGGAAACCACATAGATAAATACGTTCATATTAGGTATTAGAAGTCACACTGTCAACAGTAAACAGCTTAGAATAATTAGAATAATTAATTATTAATAATAATAATTAGAATATTGGTGCCAAATTGTAGAAGAATATCTATTTATGTTCATCTCTAATGATTTCCCCAGAGAGTAGACCATTTTAGTCAAGAGCATTGTTCACTGGGAAATTCAATTGTCCAGGTGGAAGAAACTGTTCGCATAAATTTGGCTTCTGTGCTATCAGTTGTGAGGTATGATACGCACACAATTCGACTGGGGGCGTATGATGTGATAAAAGTCTTAGAATCTAATATAGCTAGCTGTAGATGTCCCGAAAAAAGGAAAAGGATCCTAATTAGAAGCTGTGGGAGTAGTACTGAAATGCCGAGATTGGACAATGTCACTGGATGGAATGTCACGTTCGACATGTTAAATTCCTTAAAAAACAAGGATTTATGTGGAAATGATGAGATTCCAAATTAACAGCGATATTCCCGACATAAATTGGGAATTCATGGCGGATTTTGTGGCTGTGTTTAGTCCAATAGCTGAATGCACTAAGAAATTGCAGAGCTTAATCGGAGTCGTTTATAGCGATTAAGTGACTTGTGAAACCGAACTAGAAGTCTTAGTGGTTGTAACACCGTATATCACTTTATTGTTGCGAGCAATCGAAAACCGTAAAAAGAGCTTATGCAAAATGATGGTTACCTCACGACAACATATTTTGATACTAGATTTAACTTTAGGGATTGTAAGTAAATATGTGTTACTTATTTCAAAAACTACGACCAAAATTATTCTAATATGGCTTAACTTAGATTTGTTTACTTCAATGTGTGCTTCCTTTCGTTTTATTTTTACAGAAGGTTAAAATCTGGTGAAGACTCTTGAAGTAATAAAGAGGTTAGAAAGTCACGAAGAGCTACCCACAACTCCACGTAATGTCAAACCACACACCTAAAGCCCTATCAGAACATGCAAGAGAATTATTCAGTGCTCAGGAGAAACCACAGCAACGAATGGATGAGATGTTTGAAACCAATGAACCGTGTGCAGAATCACAAAGGACTATCAGA
>OZ016503.1:16588730-16601230 GCA_963966595.1 Physocephala rufipes
TGGGCAGAAATTGGTATGCATATGAAGTCGGCCGCCTTTGACAGGACCGTCGTCAAAATGAAGCGGCAATGGACTCGCATGAAGGCGAATGCTAAAACCAAGATTGCGGCCCTCCGTAAAGCTGTTGGTGCGACAGTAAATTGTACTACTATCCCATTTGGCATATTGTTGCCAATTTCTGATAATGAGAGAAATTTTTATTTCTTTGTACAAAATATTGCTCTAGCATCAACTTAGTGACCGGCCGAGTGGTTTCCAAATTTTAAGTTGATACTAGGCAAATAATACCATACTAAATCGACTATGATTAACTTTAGTAGAAGCTAAATCAAAGTTCATATATAGTGTGCTACTAAAATGGACTATGAATATGCGCCTTAGATATTTATTTATAACAGCAGGAAATACTAAATTAAAATCTAGCAGGCGTTCCGAAGAGGTTCATGGAGTAGGTAAGATGACCTGCAGAAGTTTAAGCGAAGAGGCTCATATCGTCTTAACGGACGACGTGGAACATTAAGATGAATGTTGCTTAGCAGATAAGAAGAATTAGTAGCAGCGGATTTATAAATTTTTATTTCATATGGGGGAGAGTTTGAAGCCTCCTAACATTCTTTCAACGTGCACCATTCTGAGCACAAACGGGACTGGATACAAAAAAAATTTAAAAAAGGTTTTTTAGGCTAAAATGCATTTTAGCTGCAATAGGTTTGTAAGACAATTAGGATTTCTTTATGAATAAGACCGATAATTTGCAAAATCCACTCCATTGCCTTGGTTTATACCGTACCCCAAAATAAAAAGTAAGCACAACCAACAAAAGAATAAAAATATTTAATATTGAGGGCTTATGAGTTTGACTGAAAGGGTGAATACCACGACTTAGGTTGATTCTATTTTACATATAAATGACGCGTCGGCCCGCTCATTCGGAGTAGACTGCATTCGCTAAGGAGTTACCGTAGATCAGAGTCTTCCGGCAAGGTGGATGACTCTCCGGTTCCGCACTCTTTCGAACATCGTATAACGCCAAATTCCCGGCTCAAAAAATCCTAATATTAAATTACTTTCGACTATTTTCCTCTTTCGCTTGGGTACTTTAATTGATACTGTATATTTACCAGAAGTGATAGATTATATTCACATACTTCTTCCGTGTGCACCACATTAAAGGCATAGAAAAGTATATATTCCTGAACGGAATAACCTCCTGAGTCGATTCAGTCATTCCCGTCCGTCTAATTGCCTGAGTGTCTGTTTGGATGTTTATCTATCTCTCTTATCCCTCACTGTCTGTCTGTTTGTGGAAATCACGACTGCAGCCGAACGGAGGAAAATATCGACAGGAAATTTGACACGAATATTCACCAAATTATCAATATCACCAAATAATGTTTTGAAATATCACCAAAGAATGTTTTGAGATTGAAAATTGAGTAAATCTATCCAGTGCCACAACTACCTCTATACAAAATTGTCTTCTGACGGCGAATTTGGCCGTTTGAAATAAGTTTTCAAGCTGGAATTTTACAGCCGAGAGGATAATTTTAGATATCACTTCATAAAAACGCAGGTGGTACACCGCCATTACCATGTGTCGAATTTTCTGACAAATTGTGAAAGATTGTGTTAAATATGAGTTAGTATATCTAAACTAATCCTTAAATGAGAAAGATAATATTTAAAAGGGGAGTGCTTCGCCCACTGATTATTAGGGTCAGACTTATTATTAGAATCATAATGATTACTAGAATAAAATTTTAGGATTAATAGGATCAGACTATAATTTTATTTTGCGAGTTGGGGTATTCGGCCGTGTCGAAGTTAGCGTTGATTTTAGTTTTTATTCAATCTATACTCAAGTCAATAAAAATTCCTGAGTTCATTTAAATTCAAGAGAAATTTAACAACATTTACCATAGGAAGGATCAAAAGGGAATAAGTTCGCGAAAGAAAAATTTTTGAGGTCATTAAAGAAAAATAATAATAAAATGAATAAGTTTCAGAGTTTCAACTAAAGGAGACAATCATAAAAATGAATCCTCACAAATAAACGAAACAAAATCAAAGGAGCTAAGCAAAGTTATTTAAATATAGCGCAGAATCTACGAAAGAATATGAAGAGAGCACGTTTTCGGGCATAAAACTGTTATTACTATGCACACTACACCTGTTGTGAGACACCATCACATGCCGATCGTTAAATGCTATGGGTAATGAAATAGGATGTGAGTTGTATGGAGGGATGATGGCATGTGCGCAATCTAAAACGAAATGGTTTATTTCATGACGGCAGCGCCATTACCTAAATATATCAAAATATGTCCTGCCCGCCTTCCCTGTAAACAAAGTGACTGCCTTCCTTTAAATAATCATCGTATGATAAAAATAATGGCAGAACAAATGCAAGCAACTCTAAGAACTTGAAGAATAACACCGGCACCACCAACCTAAAAACAAGTAAGAACGCTAACTTCGAAATTTACCCTACACCCGTAATACAAATTTATGGTTTGGTCCCAATACTAAGTAGGCGGTGCACTCCCTTTTAATATTAAACGGCAGCCTTTAAACAGTAAACAGTGTTTTGACGTTCCACCACTCTTGTTTAATTTAGGTCTGCTAACTTCTCCTCAACATAACCTTCGCCTCACATTATCCATTTTTTTGGGGGATAGTATCCATTTTTGTGGGACGGCTGGATGATATTTAATACGAATATCTCGCCTATAATTCCAGCTTAAAAATCTTATTTTGTTTGGGATGCTGTATAAAAAGCAAACGTGGCAGTGATCGTTATATCAAACGCAACCAGCCTATGCTGCCAATGAACATTTGACTGCAATCGTGATTTCTACAAACACACCGACATACACACGCAGATGTGCTGACAAATTATCGGACATAACTAAACCGACTTAAGAGGTTATTCAGACTGGGAATATACTCGTATATACCTTTCTATTCCTGCCGCGCCTCCATTAATGTGTTACAGACGGATGCATAAAATAAATGTACCCTATCCCTTCGGATGTAGGGTATATTATGTATTACGCTTGCATGAATATCCAAACGCACACACAACGTGCACAACGCGCACATCGCCTTAGAAACACATTCAGAAAAGTACCATACGAAAAATAAGAGGGGGAGAAGGAGGCCCATGCAGAATAAAAGGAACTAACGCATAACGAAGTGCCGAAGCAGGCGACGTGGAAGAATTGATATTAAATAATATACGTAATTTTCGCCATTTGACGTGAATGTTTTCGAGTGTTGTGCAAAACGATACGATCGCATGTACTGAATATTTATATGTGTTGTATTAGTTTTTATCCTTTTTTCTTCCATATCTTATCTCGCCAAACTGAAGTCCACGAGCCATTTTACAATATTGCAGAGCTATTGATACTGGATTTATGGAGAAAAATTCCGTCGAAGTATGTTTAAGGAATTAGTTGAAAGAAGTTTTTTGGCTATAATAGTTATGCGAGAGAAGGAAAACTAACCGATGGGTATGGATTGGAATAATCTTGCTTTTTATGACATGTATTTGATCGTTTTGAAGAGTCTGTTCTTGCAATCTTGAAAATACAACTAATAATTCTAGTGATCATAAAATTATAGAAAATGGGAACAACAAGAAAAACCTGGAGGACACTAAAGTTTCTGAAAAACCATCACCAGCCCGAAAAGAAAGTGTGTACTGGAGGGAATATCTACGAAGTAGGTGAATAAAAGCAACAATCACATATGCACTTCTTCTTATAACACTATTTTATGATTGAAATCAGAACTTGAACTTTTCTGGTTTTAACTTTTGAAGAAATGGAGTTAAATGAAAAGCAGTTGCCAAAGCCTGCAGGTAAAATCTAATGCAAACAGTGCACTTTTTCGTTTTGATCAATAAAACCCAAACTGTATATTAGAGTGTATACATATACGCTGGTGAATGTAGTTTTGCTTAAATGTTTGCGGTTCTTAAAGGATAAAACTCCGATTGATTATCCGTTTCAGCGCACCTCCAGTATATTTTCCATTGTTGCAGAGATTTTTATTGTTGTGGCTATTGTTGTTGTTATTATTGGGAAGCTGTCGTAACATGCTAAGTGAGTTCTGAGCTCTGTAGAAAAAAATACACTCTCAACTATGAAATGAACGGGAGATTATATTCAAACATATAAAAGCCAAATAATGGAAATACATAGGACAATGAAGGGGAAAAAGCAAAGGATACTGGCAAAAAAAGGAGAAAATATTCATAATGATTAAGGTGATGATAATGAAGAAGAAGATACTTTATTAGATATTTTCCTCGTTGAAGAAATAAACCCGGCTTCCATGAACAATTTTCTATTAAAAAATATTAAGCTGTTGTCTTCTCAATTCAAACGTTGATTTATTAAAATTGGAATTTCAAATCTCCGGGGTATCTCCTCTCCTCTCAAAACCTAGAATCTTTGATTTGTCTTCGCAGCTTCCTCAATGCGCTTCCAAAAGGAAAAAAGGCTCCGTCTAGTCATGGCGACACAACGGGCCGCAACAGGCATTATTATCATCCAAATCATATGCAAAACAGTCTCCATACTCACTCTCACCAGAAACCACTTACCCTTATTAAACCCTAAACGAGCATCATATGCGTTTCTTCTGCCCTTTAGTGATATTCGCTTGTATACAAAGTGATGCAATGCCGCAAACAAGCCCCACTCACACACTTGGAATCAAAGGCAGGATAAATTATCTTTTCACATTTAGTAAAGATCATTGCTTTCACTTCCGCTCGCATTGTTTTCCCTATCTCTTCCGTATACCTTCTCCACTCTATGCTATTGCAAACTGTCTGTCCAGGTCTTCTTTATCATCGTACAACAAATGAGCCTAATTAATAACGGAGCATTTGCCGCATAATTCAAATTGTGTTGCCAGGTTTTACAGAAGTTGTTAAAGTTGCGTTTGCTAGATTGTTGTGGTGAATGAATCCACATATTTGTGAGGAGTGGTAATAATGAAACTTGATGAGGGTTGGCCACTTGACCCAATACAGCCCCTGGACCAACATAATCTTGCGAAAGAAGAAATATTAAAAAAGATTAGAAATGAACGAACAAACCGAGCACATTTTGTTATTTTTAAATGAAGCGATAGTCTGATGACTTAATGCCTTATATCTCGATCCATGTCCATGGACTCCCTTAATTCATGGTTTTCCATCAACAAAAGATATAGGAAACAAAAGATAGGTGGAATCTGGAGAATTAAAATTTTCTTTTTTATCGGCAAGAAAACTAAGTCGCAACTTAAGCGAGTTATCACTCGTTTGTTCGTTGTGCTCACCGATAATTTATGGGAGTTCAAAGTTGCAAATCATATTTGAAGTATAAGACAATAAAATTTTTCCGACACCTTTTGCAATTCCTGCTACTTCAATATGCTTAACTTAGATCTAAGGGTGGATACGGGCGGATAAAAAATTTATGTGGCTGTATTGCTTCCATAAAAATTAATCGACAACTAACTACAAGGAGACTACGAAGGATCTATTAGTAATTGAAATGTCGCCGAGAGGATACTTTTCGTACGCAATCTGGGGTAAACTCATGTGGACTAACCTAAATCGATGTGGACGCTGACGGTCCCGTTTTTGTCTTCACACCCAGTGCACAATTATAAATGATTACGCCATGTGGGATAAAATGTAGTTTTTCATGACATAATGAGAATCGTTACATTAAGGCATTTCTCAATCTTCGCTTCCTTTTTTCTTCTTTCCTTCCCCATCAATTCAACCACTCTTCTCTACTTCTTCTCTTTATTCCATCTTTCAATAAATTCCTTATATGAACAAGCGTGTGCCTGATCATCGAACAATACAAAAATATTTCCAGAGTAGGGTAAGTATTTTTGCTTTTGCTCCTATTGCACATAAATTCACAAATTAAATTCACCAAACGCCCATTCATCAAATCGCACATTCATGCATGCCTGGTTTGCATCATAAACTACCAAGATTTTTCGCAGCTCTTCAAACTCTTCTCTATCCAAATTATATATAAAAATTTTCATTCATCGATCGAATTCTAAGCACAATTATGACAAACCCAATGATGATAACGCTAAATGTGTAACGTGAACACTTCAAAAATTGTGGGCTTTTTTGTGAACTGAACTGAATGTTTTATATAAGACTTTCGGAATGAAAGGCACATCAATAAAACATTTCAAAGCCATTGAAGTGAAGATTAATATGTCCGAAAACATGCTTAACAGAATTGCCCTGGAAAAGCTGAACCAACAGCGAAATGTTTTTAAAGGCGTTGACACGCTTCAGTTTGGATAGCATGCTGTTCATAACGTCACAAGAGGGTACTGTCACAATGCATCTTTGCAAATGCACCTTGCAAATATTTTTTCCGACTGTGATTGGTATTGGAGAAACAATGCTAAATCAGGTCAGGTCAGGTCGCATCACTTAATGGCTTCGTGGCAATTATACTGTGATTTTATACATTTTATTCATTTTCATACATTTTATTCATAGTCTAGCCATAAGATCTGTCATACTTATCTTTATGTTGAACATATCCAAATTCAATCAATTATGTCGCGTACTCAAACTCAATCCTGTATTTATCACAGAGAAATTTCTCAAAGAATTAAGTGTCGCTAATCCCTTTGCAGGGAAAAATTAATGGGCGGTCTTTGGATTTGATTTCTTAAAAATCTTTAACCAAGGTCTCTGATAAATATAAGTTACTTCATAACACAGTACTTTTGTTGTCAAAGAGGGAAAGAAGAGAGAAGGGCTAAACAAGCATTCATTACTTTAATCTCAAAAGGCGAAAGGTAAAAAAAGTATTCTCATAATTTTGTGCCAGCATTCTTTGATATGCTTAGAGTGCTAAGTGTATGACGGTGTAAAAGGGGTCTGTTAAAGCAGGCAACGACAGACCCGCTCCCGCTCAACGATTTCAACGATTTGTATTAAAACATTTCCCCTAAAACATCACCCTCTACTTTAGCAGCCCATACAGTCTATGACACATAACCACCCAAAAACTAACGCTCATACGTTTCTTTTTCTGCTGAACAAGTAAGTCATAAAATATAATATTAGAAGGATTAAAAATTTCTATAAAAAACTGCATTGTCTTTGATAAACGACAACGATACGAATATGGAAAACTTGTACGTTCTTATGGAGATTAAATAGATAAAAAGAAGGCAGCGTAAAGCAAATTGTTACGTAAATTTAGAATTTACACTAAACGTTTTCCAAGGTTCGATCACTGGATTGAGAATAATCCAATTAAATGCGAAATTTTCAGTTATAGTCCTTAAAAAGACAGATTTATTATTTACAACGCTAACACAATAAAGCGACACAGTTATTCACAACTTGACTAATTTAGTTCACCCGATTATTTTTTACTTCATAATAAATTTACTTCGGCACTAAAATTTCCCAGTTGGCAACTCGCGATGTCGCTTTTTCAAATATCAGCTTCGAACTGAACTCTAGCACTACAGGCTGCTCCTATTTATACTCGCAGAGTTATCGCACTACATTATCGTTGATCGCCTAGTGAACTCAGGTACCTTCCCTAGACGATAAATTATTTCACCAGACTAAGGAGAGTTCCGTTGAATAATTTGTCCATGACAACTCATGTCAGCATTCCGAGTGTTCCAGAACCTTCGGTGTATTCTGTTTGACGATAGATGACGTGTCAACAGAGCGAGTTATCGAACATTCAGTGTAGTCGTTTGACGATAAATGGCGTAACTGATTCAAGCACAGTGCTTTTTATGCTATCTGTGTAAATTACAGTGCTGGTTAGTAATATTGCTACGAATTTTAGTGCTTTAATGTAAAATTCGTCATATTGTTAACCCGCTTGGTGAGAGAAACTAAAAACCCTACACCGGTAATAAAAATATACTGCCTAAGTCTATATAATCAGTTTGCGGAACACGCCCATTCTTTAGATCTAACATAATAGACTCTAAATTTTAATATAAAATTTTAGCTTCATGTTTCTTTATAAGGAACTGAGGAACTGAGCTGCAGGCAGCGCTAAACGTGCATCGTCCGTTATTACCGGGCACGGCCTATAGAGATAAAGAATATATGTAGAAGGCCTCATGGGAACACCGTTCCTATGTGCTTGTGATCATAGTTACTAATGGGCGGAATGCGCCCATCACAGGGAGTATGCTTTTGCATGAAATGGTGAACTCGATCATAAACCTTACCTCCAAATACTATCTAAAAGCTGATAAACACAGATAAATTCACAAACCTTAAAAGTAGGCGTTGCGGACAGGCCACACCCGCCTGCTTTTAATTATAATGCTTTATTCGGAAACGTAATTGCTATTCAAAACTGCATTAGTAGCTGAGAAAATGAAGTGTTAACACAAATTAATTTATATTCATCACTGTGCAAATAGAGCGTGTATCTGACGAGATTTCCTCTATTTTCAGTCCCAAGCAGCCTATAGGCTAACCCTAAATAGACGAGTAGCCCCGTAAGAAACTCGCCAAACCTTTGGATTTTTTGTAGGTTTTCATACACTTGCCTCAATGGAACGAAAGCAGTTGATCAGTTGTTTTCAAAAATTTGTTGGAATTGTTGTGACGAGTAGCTCAGCATGGTAGTTCGAATCTTACGGAAAGTTATGTACGGTTCGATTTTTTCGTTTAAACCATTGACGCATATTCATTTAATGCAGATTCACATATATCATACCTTATTTGACGTTCTCATTTAAATGTGTTACAGAGCTACTCGTCTATTTAGACTTATAATGACAAAGAATATTCATGCTAAATTTCATGCCAATATATCTTTCCGTTCGGGTGTAATCATAATCTCCATAAGCTGACAGGCAGACGGGCAAACATGTTTTCATCGACTCAGGAAGTCTGACCGCAACTACTTTAATGCGTTACAAACGAAAGAATTCCGTTCAAGTGTAGGGTATAAAAATGGAAATGGCTAAATGGCCATAATAATAAAATATATAACCAATTCACGACATGGGGTCCTAAAATTGTTTCTGTTATCGTACATACTGAAGGTTTTAAAAAATAAACCGGAGGAATAGTTTAAATGGCTCTGATAAAGATAAATTGCTAATAAAAAAATCCTGTTCTAAGGATTATAGTTAAAATCATTTCGAAACAACTGTCTATGAAAAATACATAAAGGAATATAAAAATGCGTTCCGTTTTTTCGAAACGAAAATATTTCATTTAACTACGGATTGGAGATTATGAGAAGAATTGAGCGACAATAGATATAGAGTATATATATTCTGGCTCAGAATGATTCCCTGAGTCGATTTAGCCCTGTCCGTCCGTCTGTCTGTAGAAATCATGAATACAAGGGAGCGAATAAAGCTATCATCATAATATTTGATACGAATATTTCTTGTTAGGATAGGCTGGTTGGTGTTGATAATGACCGAAATCGAACGACTTCCACGCCTACCTTTGGTATTTAATGTGAATTAAATTGCGTTTTAATATGTTGTTCAAATCAATTCAAATTTTTATTCTGATTCACAGTTTCAAATGCATAAAACAAGAATCTCAAACACACTTTTCGAAACATAATATTTTCAACAAGTATTTAAATTATAAAGTAGAATTCAGCTTTATAATGCTTATATACTTTATAATGCTTATATAAGAGAGGGAGTGTATCTTTCAGTTCGTCGTATAAGTCGACAGGAATTGCGAATTGATTTTTGATTTGGTTTCGTCGTTCCATTGCTCAATGGTTCAAATATGTATTGCTGTGGTATCTCCAAAATTTGTTGATTTCTATTAGAATTGTCAAAGTTTTGTTGGGTTTCTTCATAATTTAAGTTTTGGTTTAATTGTGGTGTATTTTCAAATGTAGGTTTTGCCAATTGAGCGGCGTCCAAATACGTATGATTTTCGTCTCTAGTTTTGCTAAGTTTTATTTGATTTTAATGTCGTTTAATTAATTTGCTTCCAGTATTTATTAAATATAACATATTTCCAAGTGCTTTTGTAATTGTTCCATGTATCCACTTTTCCCCTTTCGAAAAGCTTTTAAAATAGACGTTATCTCCAATATTAAAACGATGGTTATGTAAGGATGATGAGCTATGGGTAGTGGGGGAATTTGAAAGAGATAATAATTTCCGTGGCTGACGACCGTGCAGTAGTTCTATCGGCGACTTTCCATCACTATTAGGTGTCGATCTTTACATTGTAAGGTATGCTAAGAGAGAACTCTGTAGATCTGACCCAAAACTCAATTGCTTTTTAATGGATGTCTTGAAAGTTCGAACGAATCTTTCGGCTTGTCCATTGAATGCTGGATGAAATGGTGCCGTAGTTAAATGTCTAATTCCATGTACTTTGCAAAATTGTTGAAACTCTTTCGATGTGAATTGTGTACCGTTGTCTGTCACTATAGTTTCTGGGAAACCTTCAATTGAAAAATATTTTGTAAAACTTTGATTTATGATATAGAATTGGTTTATTCTTTTTTAAAACGTGGGGAATTGTGAAAAGTATTCACTACAACGAACCACATGGAACGTTCAAAAGGACCAGCAAAATCCAAGTGTATTTTTTGCCAAGGAAAAGTAGACTCTGGCTAAACTGAAAATTGTTTCGGAGGATTATCGCTGTTAGTTTGGCAAGCTTTACAGTTTGAAATTAATGTTGTTATGTACTTATCCATGATCGGCCACCAACAATATCTTCGTGCCATTTGTTTCATCCTTGTAATACCCCAGTGTCCATGATGTAGGAGCTCTATTTCTAATTTCTAACTCATTTCTAATTTGTGTTGGTATTACAACTCGGCTATAACCATTTTAAAGAATTATTGATCCGGCATTTAATGTTAAACTATTACGATGGCGTAAATACGGAATAACATCCTCATTTGTGCTTTTTTCTGGCCATCCTTTCATAATGAAAGCAGTAATATCTTGTAAAATTGCAATTATTTTTGGTAGAATCGATATCTGTTTTGCATTAATTGGAAAATTTGCAATTTCATCTTCTATTTATTTCCTGAATTTCCATGTATTCATCGAATTTGCGATCTGCTTTGTGAGGAGGTCTTGATAATGCGTCAGCATTTCCGTGTAATTTTGTACTCTTGTATTTTATATTGTAAGTATAATTTAATAGCAATAGGGCCCATTTCTGTAGTCTGTGTACAGTAGAATTTTAAATTCCTTTACTTGGATCAAAAATTGATACTAAGGGCTTATGATCAGTTATTAATGTAAATTTACGACCATGCAAGTAGTTATGAAATTTCTTGATTCCAAAAATTATTGAAGCCCTTGTTTTCCAATTTGGCTGTTTTAATTAACTGTTAATGTTTTTGAGGAATAAGGTATTGGGCGTTCTAATCCATCAGGAAGTACATGTGAAATTACAGCACCGATTCCAAATGCCGATGCATCTGTTGCTAAAATAAGTGGTAATTTTTCATCGAAGTGAACTAATTGTGTCATCTCTATAATTTGGCGTTTAAGTTCGAGAAAATCATTTTCTTGTTCCTTTCCCAACAGTAATAGTACGTTTACATAAAGGGATTACTTCCAATGAGGTTTAGAAAATCTCTTAACCTAATTACCACTGTTTACATATCATAACAAGATTTACTTGACATTTTCCACTTTGATATAGCGATTGTTGTGTTTACGCCATGCGTGATATAATATCTGAAGTTCTTTATTTAACGTCTTTATTGAATGCTCTAAACAAATCAAGAAGAAATCGCAGAAAGCATTGGTGCAACATAGTAGCTGAAATGCGGAAAAGAAATGCTCTAATCTTGGCTCTATTTAATAAGTCCAGAATAGAAAGGAGACTTTGGACAGTTGTAAGAATATCAAACATTTTTCTAGTTCATTAATATTTCAATGGCGTTATAGGAAAGATATGGTACATTCTGGGAACGAGATGTTCCGAATAATAGCAATGCGTTTTTTAAGGAAAACTTTAGAATGACCCGCAAATGTTTTGAAATATTTTGCGGCTTTTTAAAAAATATGACAAAGGAGGATACTACTTACAGGTTGTGCATTCCTCTCGATAAGCGTTTGGCAATTGTGCTATATACCCTACGCTCTTCAGCGGAGTGATGGCACAGGAATATTTAAGCAGCAATTTTGTTACACAGGACAATGTCACAGAGTGTGTGAAAGGATTTGAAGCAATTGGATTCCCTCAATGCTTTGGTGCTATAGGAAAGTATAGGGACCATACTATTGAACTTATAATTAATTCATAAGTTTAGATGACTGCCACATAGAAGTGAGGCCTAAGTTAAATGAAGCAATTGACTATTATAACTACAAAGGCTGGTACTCTATGATTTTATTTGCACTGGTCGACCATAGATATACATTTACATATATAAACGTTGGGGCTCCAGGCCGCTGCAACGACTCGCTTATGTTTGAAAATTCAACGCTGAAATCAACGCTCCAAC
>OZ016503.1:16603625-16626125 GCA_963966595.1 Physocephala rufipes
TGCACTCTGGCCTATTCTAAGATATATTTCCAATTTAGAAGCAAACGAGGAAGTGTTTCTTATTGGCTCATATTTATGGCATAAGAAATAATTTAAAAAAGCCTTTAAATATTGATCAGTTTCTTCACGATTTTTCGTATGACTGCATAGATCTCACAACAAGGGGATTTTCATATAAAAATAAAACATGTTTAGTTAAGATACGCGCGTTTATATGTGATGCTCCAGCGAGGTCATTTCTATGTGGAGTGGTTGGTTACAACGCACTGAATGGTTGCTCAAAATGCTTACAAATAGGAAGTCGTATTGAGAATTTCACAGTATATTCATCACATTGCGGTGCTTTACGCACAGATTTTGATTTTGAACGCAGACAGGAAAAACTTTACCGCAAAGAATATTTTCACGATATCAGATCGTACTTAGAAAAAATGGGTATTAAAATGGTAACACAGTTTCCTCTTGATCCAATGCATTTACTCGATTTGGGAGTATGTAAAAACAATTTTGAAATGTATTACTCAAGGAAAATCTGTAAATTTCAAAATGAAGCCATCTGATCTATCAAAAATGTTTGAGCACCTTTGTTCCTTATCGAAATTTATACCTCTCGAGTTCGCTAGAAAGCCGAGGATCTTGAAAGAATTACCGAGATGGAAAGCTATTGAATTTCGGAAATTCGTTTTATATACTGCATATTTCCACCTACGTTGAAGAAATTGGTCATATTAATGAATTCACAGCATATAAATTTGAAAATAAGTTGCAAGAAATAAAACGAAAAATAAGAAAACCCACAAAAATCTTACAACGACTTTACAATATTTATTCTATGAGCACTTATGATAGTATTACTCACGAACCACATAAAGGATTTTTATATAAAAAAATGGGATCATTAGCAATTTCCGCGGTGAAAACTATATACTAAAAACAAAATTCCCTGATAATATCTGCTGCATAGCTCCCTTCGTTCCTTTTAAAATTATCAGTTTTTCAAAAAAATGAAGGTAGCGAATATATCACCGGTCACAGATTTAAACATACGTCCGATTTTTTTGAAGCTCCAATAAGGTCTGGAAATGATTTGGGAATTATAGTAGTAAACAAAGAATTAGAGGCAGCTCCAGAAACATTTCATACTTCAAACATTTCTTTTAAATTTGTTTGCTTGCCATTTAATCAAAAGTTTTTTTTTAATTCCTATTTTACATATAAAATAATATTGGCTTGATTTAATAATTTTACAAATATATATATACATTATAATATATATAAATATATATATATATATATATATATATATATATATATATATATATATATATATATATATATATATATATATATATATATATATATATATATATATATATATATATATATATATATATATATATATATATATATATATATATATATATATATATATATATATATATATATATATATATATATATATATATATATATATATATATATATATATATATATATATATATATATATATATATATATATATATATATATATATATATATATATATATATATATATATATATATATATATATATATATATATATATATATATATATATATATATATATATATATATATATATATATATATATATATATATATATATATATATATATATATATATATATATATATATATATATATATATATATATATATATATATATATATATATATATATATATATATATATATATATATATATATATATATATATATATATATATATATATATATATATATATATATATATATATATATATATATATATATATATATATATATATATATATATATATATATATATATATATATATATATATATATATATATATATATATATATATATATATATATATATATATATATATATATATATATATACATATATATATATATATATATATATATATATATATATATATATATATATATATATATATATTATATATATATATATATATATATATATATATATATATATATATATATATAATATATATATATATATATATATATATATATATATATATATATATATATATATATATATATATATATATATATATATATATATATATATATATATATATATATATATATATATATATATATATATATATATATATATATATATATATATATATATATATATATATATATATATATATATATATATATATATATATATATATATATATATATATATATATATATATATATATATATATATATATATATATATATATATATATATATATATATATATATATATATATATATATATATATATATATATATATATATATATATATATATATATATATATATATATATATATATATATATATATATATATATATATATATATATATATATATATATATATATATATATATATATATATATATATATATATATATACATTACATTATAATAAACATTATAATAAATATTATATATCATAAATAATAATAATAATTTAAATATTAAATAAATATAATATAGCGAATAATTACTTTATCATCATCATGAGCAAATATATAGTGGAGAGCGAATTCGAATTCAGAGGTAAGAACTCATAAATTTTACCACTTATAGCAATTTTTAAAAACCTATTACATCTTTTATATTATGATTAACAGGAAATTCTATGGAGCGGCGACTTTCTAATATGGAAGACATCCTGAAGAAAAATGCCGAAACGATGAAAGAAATTTTAAATTGCTTGAAAGCTACTAACGGTAAGTATTTGTAATAAAAAATTGAAAGAAATAATACAATTAAAAATAATTTTTAATATTTTGCAGAAAGTAACATCAATACTTTGTGTAAGGTGTCTGCAGTCCTGGAACAGATCCAAAAAAAGAATATATACCGGAGAAAACAATTTTTCCAATAGGTGGAATGACTGCACTTGCAGAAGCGAACCAATTATGTTCTGCGGACATGGAGTACTATGTATAAACCTCGAGAAAGAGATTTCTAAAACAGTTGAGTAATATTTTTTCCTTCTACAGGTCCAACTAATTAAGAATTTAATTACTCCCGGAGGAATTTCTAAAAACTTACACAGATTATTGGATCGTGAGTAGATCCAGAAGATCAATTACGACGGCGTCAACGCAAAATACAGTTTTAAGGAAAGCAAATCACTTAATGCAGCCATTTTCGGTAGGAATTAATTTTCGATTGCAAAATTATAAATATGTGAAAAATTTTTTTTACAGAAAGCACAAAAACTGAAGGGGGGGGGACAGAGAAGGAATATATAAAAGAAATTCGAACTGCTTTTAAAAATGCAAAAAATATTTATTATAAAAAAATGTGAGAATAAAAAGAAAAATATATTATAGCTTCAGTTTACATTAATAATAATTAAATAACATTTTAAAGTACATAAATAATTAGTTTTGTTAATGTCTTTCGTAGGGAAAAATATATGCTTCGATTGTTTCTTTTAGCTTCCATCGTAAGGCAAAAGAGATGTTGCTCACACTTTTAGTAACGCCTTTCGTAAGGCACGAAATACGCGTTTTTTACTTTTTTAAACTGCTCTCGTCAGGTACGGAGGTAGCAGTATTTTCTTATTTCTGCCTTATTACGTAAGGCACAAAGACACCAGCCGATTTTGTAGCTTATATAGTAAGGCTAAAAATTATGAATAATTACAATTTCCTTAGGTTGGAAGGCAAATATGAAGCTAGTGGCTGTTAGTGGTAAATTTTATTAATACATCAATTGCCCATTACTTCTAACTTACGTTTTCTAACTTACGTTACTTATTTAATAAAACATTTTGGGTATGCATGCCGACACTTCCCGAGGAGCGGCACTCAATGAAAGTTAGTTTATTTTAGTATAGAAAGTCGTAACCACATCAGATAGCATTTGTGATTTACAAAAACCTGAATGAAAAGGCGGTCATGTCTTAATAAAAGGAATGGGATATGGTATTGAAGATCGGACGCCTCTCAAGTGATTAATATGGTGGATGTAATGCATTGTAGAAGCATGCCTTTTCCCACTGGGTTATTAAATCATCAACAAACTCATTACAGCAACTACTATTTTTATAAAAAAATTGCAATCTCTAGCCACACCTCTTATTTCCGTTACCCACTGATTATAGCTCTCACCTTCCTTTTTGATTTTTTTGTAAAATTCGTACCTGGCTTTAATTACATGAATTTTTGTTTTTTAATGTTCTTTCAATTCGCTTATAATTTCGGCATAAGTTATAACCTTTTCGGTTTACCTACTAGCTTTTGAAGGAGGTGGAACGTCTTATCTCCTATCCACGAGAGAAAAAATGACCTCTTTTTTATGTCCTCTTCAACTCCATATGCTTTAAAGTGTTCTCCAGTTGCCTTTTGTATGTATCAAAATGTGTTGTGTCGTCTTTGAATGGCTGAAATTTAGGAACCGCCACAGAATTCTGTTGATTTTCGTTCTTTTTATCTAAGAGCTCTTTGAAAAATTTTTGTTGCCGGGCAATTAACCTTTGGGTGAATAGCTGTTTCTCAAAAATTGCTCCTAGTGTTTTTCCCATTTTTTTATCATCGTCGTCAATAAATATGTTGTTTCAAATCAATTCTAACTTTTATTCTGATTCACAAAATTTCGAATGTATAAAACAAGAATCTCAAACACACTTCGAAACAAAATATTTTCAACAAATATTTAAATTATAAAGTAGAATTTAGCTTTATAATACTTATATATATCATATCTAGAGCTCAATTTCTCAGCTCCAAGAACCTAAAGGTGAAATTGTATATACGACTCTACTACCTCATCTGAAAATATAATTCAAGAAATGGGCAAGGTCCACCCACAACAGACAAAATTCTTGACTACACGCGTAAAAATAGAGACGTCATGAAATTTGGCGCAAATATTCCGTGTCATCATAGGCTGGGTGGTGTTGAAAATGGATGAAATTATGCAATTGCCACGCCCACGTCTCAATGAGAACTGCTTTCCAAAAAATGAGCGTGGCAGGCCCTCCATGGACAAAACTCACGATTACAAAAGAACAAATTATGCTATAACCATGAAATTTGGCACGAATGTTTTCTCTCATCACAGGCTGGTTATAAATGTAAATATAATAACTTAAACATAAACATATAGTATATTTATATAACCCGTCGACATTTTATTTGAACGTTGTTATCAAGACATTCGGGAATAGGATATATATGCCTCGGCCAGGCCGAAGGTAACGTTCTTATTAGTTTCTCTTTTACTCGTGTAATGACAATTTCGGATCTCAACTTAAAGGTTAAAGAGAGAGAAAATTGGGGCCTTAACCATAGTTTATCATAATTTGAACCATTTAATTGTAACCAGCTGGTTACGAGAGAACCGTAGGATTGAAAGCAATTGTCGTCGAACACACAGAACTCTGCTTTCGTTGGAGTTAGCAGAGAACATCTGTTTGTTCATTAAACTATATTAGTTTCCTCTGTGGCAAAAATTCTGTGGCATAATAAAAACAAAACGGAAGCAGACGAAAATAATTTAATTATAGAAACAATGTTTTCTATATTTCAAATAATTGGTAATGTTATATGAGGTATGCTTTGTAAGAACTAAGCTAATTTAAAATGGAAACGAATAATCGAACATAAAATCATAAATAGGTACATTGGTTCAACCGTATAAGACACTAAAAGTTCGCTCGTAAACTTGGCACGGGATCGGTTACGGTTTTATGAAACATGAACTAGACAGCTGCAATTAAGTGACAAGGAGTATTTTTACAAAGTAACAAGTATGAACAGCGAACATTTTATTGCCCTACTGGAACTACTGCGACAGTGGTTGCAACGACATTCTTGCCGTAGACCCTATGCTATAGGAATTCTATTATCAATCACCCTTTTGTAAGGAAATACACCTCTTAAATTCCACAGATTAACAATTTATTTGCATATTACAGGTTTCTGTCGCAAGGATGCAACGTACAAGTTTTGTCGTGGGCTCATATAATTGGGATTTCTACAGTACGCAAAATAATCAAAAAAACGTGTGACGGAATATATCTATCGTTTGAATAAGAAATAGTGAGTCGTTATATTTTAACTATAAGAATTATTTTAGCATTATGCTTTTAGCAGCTTGTGATGCAAATTATACTTTTACGTTTGTGGACGTAGGAGCATTGGGTAGCTATAGTTTGGTGGGGTTTTTCTGCGCAGCTCATTCAGCAGGAAAATCTTAAATGACACCCTATCAGTTACACCGGAGGGATTACTTGCCCTCACTATTTTGTAGCAGACAGCGCTTGACAAAATTATCTTGGCAGCAACAGTGCTGCATAATTTTTTGATGTTAAAGCGCGAAAACCAGTACTACAACAGTGAGTTAGTGGATAGAGTCGAAGGTGGCTTCAATATCGATGGAAGTTGGAGAAGAGAAGCAAATGCTTTGTCGTCAGTGAGAACAAATCCAAATCGTTCTGCAGGCGCGTCTTTTTCTTTAAGAACACAGGTCAAAGACTTTCTTTTAGAAATAATTAAAAACAATAAATAAATATAGTAGTTTCATAAACAGTTTTGTTTAATATAAAACTTAATAAAGGAGTATAAACGATACCTGTATCATACCTGTGTGCAGGGTCCCAAATGTAAAAATATCCTCTAGATGGAAAAAATTTAGGAGGAAAGTGTTGCGAAAATAAAAAATAAAAATTAAATGTTGTGGCTGTCGATGGACCTTGGATCATTAGCATTCTTTGAATACCGACCGTCGAACCAAAATCTTGGCATTCACCAGTCCTGCACTAACGCCAATTAGGACTCCTGCGTTCATTCGCTCTTCCGTAAGATTCTTCGTCAAAGTATCCAGATTGTTTTGGGCCGTATTGAATAATTGGCCTAATGCAACATCATTTTGGAAGGTTCAATATTTAATGAACTGGGGTGTAGGATAATAACTTTTTGTCTGGTTTCTTTCTTTTTTCAGAACGTTAAGAAGAAGGCGACGTTCAGGACTCTGACAACGAACCTGAAGAAGGCTTGGACAGAGGAACTGTTTGTTCCTAACATTACATTAACATTACATTTTTAGTACAATCGGCAATATGTCAATTGTCCACGGACCATCAAAACCAACAGTATTGCCGGAACTGACTGAAATATAAAATATATTTCATAAATTAGTTTTTATCCTTATATTTACCATCAAGGTTTATTTCCTCCCATTTTTTTCTTTGTACAAAATATTCTTATATCCATGATCCTGCAAATCGGATAGGCATTTATTTTGCCTGACTTGCTCGATTAGTGTTTCCTCTATACCAGGAATTCTAAAAATATGGAATCATTATCATTTTAGTAGCTATATTTACATTATTTAATAATCACACAAAAAAAAGAAAAGATTCGAGACAGTATATACAGAATTACACAATTTGAATTACTTTTGATATGCCATTTTAGAGCAAACAAACTGAGAAGAGAAAAACAAAACGAGCGACAACAAAAAAGTAGAAGATTTCTATTACTGTCGTTGCCGTAAATGTCGGGAGAAAAACTTTTATTTTGATTTATTTATTTATTTTTATTTATTTCTTTTTTTGACAAGTCGCGGCTGGGATAGTCAAACAATCGCGAGGTTGTGTTATAGCATAAGGAGCTTTTAGTCCTAGCTCTTACTATGCAGTAGGCGCTCCTTTTTACAAGAATTGCTATTACCTTTCCCCGCTTTAAAGCTTTGGTTACGTTTTTTTAGTAAAGTTATTACCTAAACTCGCGTTTAATTGAACTTTAACTAATTGAACATTTGTAATTAGTAATGTCAATTACCGGCGAAAATGGGAAGGATAATACCTTGCAACTCTAACAAATTGTATAATTATATAATTATCTCATAATCAAGGAAATCAGTGTTGTCTCGGTAATTTTGTTGTCGGTTTCTTTGTTGCTACTGTTACATTAGTTCTTGCTTGTATCCGTCACCATTTTGGATCTAGTTGGCAGTTTCGATATTGTCAGTTGATATTTCCCGCTTCTTTGATTAAAGACTAAATAATATAATTTGATCTTTCAAACGAGTAGACAGGTATTTCACAAAGATACATTATTCATAAGTTATTTGTGAACATCAACGCAAATATTAAAATTAGTTATAACTAATTTTAATTAGTTATATAATTAGTTATATAGTTATATAGTTATATAGTTATATAGTTATATAGTTATATAGTTATATAGTTATATAGTTATATAGTTATATAGTTATATAGTTATATAGTTATATAGTTATATAGTTATATAGTTATATAGTTATATAGTTATATAGTTATATAGTTATATAGTTATATAGTTATATAGTTATATAGTTATATAGTTATATAGTTATATAGTTATATAGTTATATAGTTATATAGTTATATAGTTATATAGTTATATAGTTATATAGTTTTATAGTTATATAGTTATATAGTTAGTTATATATCCTTAAAGTCATTTTGCCACATTTTTAGAAAAGTCCAGAATAGAATCCAGCAGAGGATTTAACCCCGGATTCGAAGCCTTTCCTCTGCAACCACGAGCTTAGTCTTCTCATTCAATAATTAAGCAATTGCTGCAACACGAAACCAGTTTTATTTGAATTTTTGAATTTTATTTGAATTTCATATTTCAATATGAACCCAGATCAATCTTCTCATTCCTCACTTGTTTTGCTTCCTATAGCAAATTAAACACATAACTACAGTAAACTGATTGATACTGAGTTGGCAAATTGAACCAAATTAGGAAATCGAATCTCGTATCTGCATAAGAAGCGACGCGCTTAATTGATTGCAACTAAAATACAGAAATGCAATAAAACGCAAAAAGAAAACAAGCCAATTAGAAGTTTCCAGGATCTGTGCAATTCTTGTGAATGTGGCAACTTAGAATGGAGAGAGTCAAGCCCGAACCAACCAAACAGTTAAGGAAGGAAAACAGTTAAGGAAGTTTTTTGGTACGACAAATTACAGCGGAGTGTCAAACACAACAAATTTATATGGAATGTATTGAGATTGGCCGGGAAAAGGAAGAAACGAGTTCTGACGAAGTATTGTCCGGCTACGCAACGTTATTCCAAAGTAATCAACCGTATCAACTGAACTTTGGCGATTATCAAAGGCAAAGGGGGCAAAGAAGTGGAAGGTTGGATATTGATAGATATAGAAAGGAGAGTAAATTATTCACAGAGGTAATAATTTATTTAAATTATTTATTTGAATTCCCCTATTTTATAAATTCCTCCATTTTCCAGATTTCAAAGGATTTTCGACGATTTTTTGTTTATAACATTCTGACTGATTCATCTCCCATCGCTGAAGAACTAAGCCTTTCAATTATTCGAAAAAGTATTAATTAATAATTAGCTGGCATCCAGGCTAACATAAAATATGATTTTTTTACTAGCTGTATGTCTGAGCTTCTTAATTATTGCCCGCAGCAATAAATTTTGATACGTAATAGAAGAATGAATTGACTGACGGGCTAACCGAACGAATCTATTGGCAACACTTAAATTCGACCCAACTTAATGCACTTTCCTTGAACCTTCTTGCTTTATCCACTGCGATCTTAAGTATTTCTCAATACGATGATGTAGTTATTTAATAATATTATGTAATCATTCCATCATGTATTCATGCATTATGTGCATTGATACGGTACCCTATTATTACGGCACCTTATAGGGTACCCTGACATTGATTCACCCCAATAATATCAAAGAATGGGACTATTTAACGGTATTGGATTAAATTAAAAGAGCGATTTCTTCGAAATGCATGATATTTTATAACCCTTCCAGAGTTATTGCTTGAATTCTTTATACCATCTGTCTATAGCATCGTAGTAAAAGTAGTTGTTTAATCAATATTTCAATAATTTGCTATGTCGCTTTCCAAAATATGTTCCAAATTAAAATAAATTCACATTTTATATGACGAATATTTAAAAGTTATCTAGATTTATCATAAACTAAAACCATGTTTAAGTCTCGTGTCATACCACCCTACCCACCGCTAATTTACCTATACCAATTTCACCCGAACTCAAAAAGTAAGTTGTAACAAAAATCCAAGCATAAAAATGCGCGATATTCATTTTAAAGGGACGACGTAAAATGTGACATATAGAGTTTCCTTCGTTGCAAAATAAAAGCGTTGCAATATGTTGCACACTCAGATCCCACCAGAATCTCCGCCTGCTCGTTTGCTAAGCGACCGTTTAGTGTACAAGCACTGCTAATGAAAAACTGACAAGAACAGTTTTTTCAGCTTTATTTGAGATTGATTTTTTCGTTGAATATGATTGTTTCCATTGAAGTGAGCCACGGAGAAGACAACAACAACTACAGCAGGACCAAAAAAGAAAATTACAACAATATTCATACCTGCCGGCATGTCAAATTTGCCACTCGACAGCAAGATAGAGAAGGGTTGCCAGCTATAAATTATTCAATTTTATTTTACCATTTTATTATTTTTAATTAAAAAAATACAGATTCAGTTGGAATTACAGCGGCAAAGGGACAGGGAAATAAGGAGGTGGAGGGTTTAGTTTTGTCAATGAGCGTTTTTCGGAGGGCTCGAATTGATGTTTAATGTATGAAAAACCCATCAGGATGCTTGAAGATGACGAGCGTTCTATCCAAAAGCTGACATAGATCCGTCTAAACTGTGATCACCAGCGTGACACGAAAAACGGATAATACAGGGTTTTCCCATATATATTCAGGGTTGATTGCCAGTTTGCCGAATAATGTAAACAAACTTTTGGTCGAAAAGCTTGACAAGTGCACCGAAAACAAAATGGTTTCGCGTTGAAGACTTAATTCCAGTTTTAGCGTCTGTCGACGGTGTTCCCATAAATTACCTAGCGCGTATTTTTTGAAGAAGTGAAGCAAAAGTAGTTTAAATATATTAAATCTACAACGAAATAAAGTAAGCTAAAGAGAAAGAACTTTCTAAATGGTTAAAGAAAAAAAATGAAGAGGTAAGTTATTAAGAAAAAGATTAGTTGTAAAAATTGAAATATATTGCCATATGATATTATCAACATGCATTTATTCTTTTCAGTTTAAAGTTAACCACAATTGATCAATTTTCCATTCTGGTGGAAGAATTATAAAAACGACCGGATATGCCAGTTGGAGCCCCGGTCTTTGGCTTCAATCGACACCAGTGGGACGATCAATGGGAAATAATTCGTGAATAATAGAACTCCCTCGGCTCTCCCATTCGGACCACACAAGAAGGGAAGAAGGTAACAATGAAATATTTTTGCACCAACAAAAACTAACAGAAAATCTGGTGGCGGTGCGAAAAACCGGAGGAGGGTATGCAAACATAAGTATGCTCACTTTACTGGGGCAGGAGGACCTGGCCTTGGCCAACTCGTGGGCCTTACTGAAATGGTGGAGTGGCCCTCAGTCCACCATGGCGATGTAATTATTGTATATGTCTGATACACAAATGTTTATTTTTAAAGTTAGAACGAAATTTTCGAATTATAAATGAAAATTTTTCAACATAAGCTATTGACCTGTTGTAATTCCAAACGTTTCGTAAGGAGTTAGGGGACATTTTACAGAAAAATTTTAAAAATGGAAAATTTGAATTGAAATTAAAAATAACTGACCTTCAAATTATAATCATTGATTTCAATGACAATACTAAATTTTTTATTATGAAAATATTCAAATTTAACTTAAAGCTGCTCATAAAAACAAAACAAATCTGCATTTCATAAAATAAATTCTGAAAAGCTTATAAAAACACCGTTACATTTTCCCATCCCTTTCGGTGTTCTCAGCATCAGTACGACATTATTGTATTCAAGTGTCTCAATTCTTTTGGTATTTTAGGCGCAACAGTTCCAAATAAAAGGTTTACTTTGCCAAGTCAAAGAAACAGTTTTTAAATGAAACAAGTAAAAATGAAATGTTCGACGTGGACGAAGGTTATATACCCTACACATTCATTATAAATCCAGAATCCTAATAATGATTGGTAAGTACACGCTTATTCTAATATTGCATTTATTAGTTAACATAAACCTACTAATCTATTTACTTTCTATTTACTAATCTATTTAATTTCTTGGTTAACATAAACCTACTAATCTATTTACAACACAATTCTTAAATACATGGTATAACGCAATTGTGGGTGATGCATACTCATTTTTGCAAAATAATAATGTTCGAGAGTGAGTTCGAGAGTGCAATTTTTTCATCCAATTCCCTTCACAAACTTTGAGGTAAACCACATATAAAAAAAACCACATAGATAAATACGTTCATATTAGGTATTAGAAGTCGCACACTGTCAACAGTAAACAGCTTAGAATAATAGTGAATATTGGTGCCAAATTGTAGGAGAATATCTATGTATGTTCTCCTCTAATCGTGATTTCCCCAGAGAGTACACCGACAGATTTATGACTTTGTTTTACGATGACACCTGCCAAATATGGCTATACTCCACAGTGGGCCGTCACATATGGGATTGTTAATTAGTCGACAACCAACGAGCATACCATACAACTTTGACAAGGTTTTTATAAATTCACAAATAATTGTTCAAATCAAAATCTGGAAGATCTCGTTTTAGAAACAATTCCTGACAAGCTGTACTTTTAATAAATCTTTTCAAGATATCCCAAATGCAAAGAACAAGAGTACTGGAACAAGAGTATTTTTTTAAAAGCGACGTAGATAAGCTATTTTATAGAATGTTTCGTAAAGCACCCGTGGAAAATATTCCGTCCAGAACTTTCGGCAAGCCAGATTCATTGAGACTGTTAAATGAACCCTATGAAGAAAAATTCAAAATTTGTATGAATTCAAAAAATATTGCAGCATCAATACAGACATCTGGCAAGAGAATTCAGGAAATTATTGCGAGAAGACTACATAAAAAGTTTGTACCATTAAAAGCAGACATAGCTACACGAATGGATAGACCTTTATTAGGCATTAATGTGTAATCCAGAAAAGATAACAAAATATGTATAAGTACTATCGGTACGTAAACTTTGGGAAGTAATTTTCACAAAAAGCCATACACTAAGTACTTTTTCGTTATATTTCCAGTTATGATACAGCTACACACACATGCGCATCACTAGGCTACTTTTTTAAAGGAATTAATTTTGAAATGCCTGAAGTTATATAACATTGATATAAATCAAATTTATTCAAATACCACAGACAATGGTGCTAATATGATTAAGCTCAGCAGAATTTTTCAAGAATTGCAAGAAGAGCATTTTAGTGAAGAACATTTTTGTTCATTGGGAACTTCGAATGTTCAGATGGAAGAAACTGTTCACACAAATTTGGCATCTGTGCTCTCAGTTGAGATGTGATATGCACACAATTCAACTGGCGGCATATGATGTGATAAAAGCATTAGAATCTAATATAGCAAGCTGCAGATGTCCCGAAAAAAGGAAAAGGATCCTAATTAGAAGCTGTGGGAGTAGTACTTAAATGCCAAGATTGGACAATGTCACCGGATGGAATGTCACGTTCGACATGTTAAATTCCTTTAAAAACAAGGAGTTATGTGGAAATGATGAGATTCCAAATTAACAGCGATACTCCCGACATAAATTGGGAATTCATAACGGATTTTGTGGCAGTGCTTAGTCCAATAGCTGAATGCATCAAGAAATTGTAGAGCAAACAGAGCGTAATCGGAGTCTTTTATAGCGATTAAATGACTTGCGAAACCGAACTAGAAGTCTTAGTGGGTGTAAAACCGTATAGCACATTATTGTTGCGAGCAATGAAAAACCGTCTAAAAAATAAAATTTTAAAATACTTTAAATCTTAAAGTATTTAGTTAATAATGCATCAATTTCTCAGCGCTTACGTGTTTTTTTTTATTCCCGTAAAAGGTTAGTTACCCAAGATGATACAAATGAGCGTGAGATAAGTATATTTGTTGAGATTGAGGTTTTAGCTTTCTCACGTGCCTTTCGCTGCAAATAATCTCATCATGTATATTTGGTAATTCATATGGACCAAATGCAACATCCCAAAAATTGTTCCCTGTTCGTTTAACTTAAGAACTATTAAATATGGAATTAACTTTGGATTTAACATTGTAGAGATAATATACTAAAATATTCCCAGATTTATAAGTCAAGGGAAATGAAGATTGTCAGCTAATATAAATATGTAATATCATCTGTTCCTTCGTCGGTAAAACTCATTGAATAATGCCGACAGCCAAATTACTACGCATCCATGGTTACTAACTCTATCCTTAGCGCCCATCAGATGAACAAATTGCTCCAAAATTAATCTAAATGTTAAAGGCCTGATTAGTCGTACGTTCGCTCTTTTTCGAACACGAAACTTATATGTCAAAACTCATAAGCTATATGCAGTTCGTGTGGTTGTGAGAATTTCCCCCCGCAATATCAAAATCATTTTAATATTTGGTCACGTTTCGAAAAATTCTCTCAAATTCGAACAAAGTGACAACTAAAAGTGAGTGGCCACATGAAGCTTTCACTTCAATTTATATTTACCAAGAAATGGATGACGAGAGACTTATTGAGCTTGTTAGGCTAAATGAGCTATTATACAATAAATTCAAAGCCAGCTATGAGCTAATAGAATTAGTACATTCTACCATGAATTGGTTTGCTTTTGCCTTCTTATTTTTGATCTCATATTTTTTAAATGAATAATAATGAATGAATTTTTGATAAATGAGTATTATTGATAAATTGTTTTATTGATAAATGAATTGATTGATAAATGGATAAAAATAAAGTCCGTGAAATGTATGATATAAATAAAATAAATTAGTTTCTCAAAAATTCCTTTTGAAAAATTATTTTTTAACTTACAAAGGAGTGATTGACAGTCGTTCTTCGGCACCTATGATTTGTAGTGGCTTTTCTAAATGGAAGCCGACCAAATTGAACAGCAAACATAAATAGGACGAGTCATTCTTGTGTGTATAAAAAATTGGCCTTCATCCACATTTTTTATACTTATGAAAACTTTTCTAAAGTAACTATGTCTCACTCGGTCTCTGTTTATAGGACGAACACGCCAACTCCTAATTTGCCTCGAATCCTTCCATTCATAGTAGAGTCTAATTATATTTAAGATCTCTAAATCACTTTGGTAATCCATTTACTTTTTTTGGAATTTGCAAATGATTGTAAGAATTGTTAACAGCACCAATGAGCACAGCTGTCAAAAAGTGTGAAATTTCTATGAATTAATTATAATTATTAATAATAATTAATAATAATCCTTTATTTTCTATAATTACTTATATTATTTAGTAATATTTGAGTTAAAGAAATCCAAAGAATTTTTAAAATATAAAATTCATCAAAAAAATGCCCACAAAATTCCCACTTTCGAACATGGTTCGACGAGATCGGCAACATCATAATCAATTGAACCCCCTGCAACCCGAACAATTTCGAAACTGTAAACAATTACGAAAACGTACGACTAATCAGGCCTTAACAATTACATCTTATTATAGTCTCAGTGACCAATCCGGGCGGTGCTGGTCGTGGTGTGATGGTCTTAAAGTTGTACGCCATCTCAAAAAGTGATCGACGCTTTTATTTACATAAACTCGTTGAACTCGTATAAATTCGTTGAACGCAATACTTGATACGACAGGACGTCTTAACCCTCGGGAAAATCAGTTGGTACTGCTGGTGTTGCCGTTGGATATACTGTTTTTGCTGTTATTATTGCTGTCATTGTTGCAAAGTTTCTTCTGTTTACAAAGTTCTCCATTTATATAAGGTTTTTTAGGAATTTATCTCATTTAAGAAAAGACTATCCCATGCTGATCTTCCAAAAATTGAAAATTACCAAAATTTGTTTTCCATAAAACTTTTGCATATTCAAAAAAGACACCAATAATGCGTAGGCAACATGCATTTAATTCCCAAAAAGCATATTTCATAATCGTGAATTTTCTTAAGAACCGCATGGAAGAGATTCATTAATTGTTCTTGACTTGACTTTTGGAAAATTGACTTTTTGAAAATGTTTTATTATATTTTAAGTCCGGAATTAGATTTGTTGGAAGCTGTCTGGGCCTAATTTGAGGAAGGTGGCAAATTGAGGCGGAAACTATGGCAAAATAAAAAATGGAAAATAACTCTTATTTTCAAAACTTTTATTTAAAAGTAAACTTTTAACTTTTATTTTTAAAAGTAAAAGTTGGAACATCTGAAGATTAGTCAAAACTCATGTATTTTTTTAAAATTTTTGTTGTTGTTGTTGTTTTTGTGTAGATTACAAAAACAACAACAATTTTTGTCTACGCTCTTTGGGGGCGTGGCTAGAGCCCTTCAAAGTTTCAAATAAAACGCTTCATATCTCCTAAACCACGATATGTGTTTCGACAATATTGGTACCGTTGGAAAGCTAAGGAAATTCTACTCAACGTAATATAATATTTTCCCCAAATCTTTTCCGTTTTGGAAATAAATGCGAAAAACTGATTTACTACCTTTTTTCTCGCAATCAAAAATTTTTTTCAGGAAAACGTGCATTAGTAGCTGATATAGAAATATAAGAAAAGAAAGAGGGTATTATTAGCAATCACACAAAATTTATTTCATTGAAATCGATGCAGTATTTTTCGAGATATGGTATTTTAAAGCTAATTTTAGACTGCACTTTTTCAATCCTTTTTTGTACCAGTAAACTTATAAGTTTTCAATGGCAGCTCCTACTAGTTTTGCAATCGCACAATTTTTCTGGAATGACAATGCAGTGTATGTGTGGTGGTGGTAGTTGGTTTGCTAGTTCACGTTATAGTTTTTTCTTCTGCTATTTCAATCGTAAAAACTTGTTATTTTTAAAATGTACTGTTTATTTAAATGAAGATAAAAAAATATAGCGCTGCAGGCAAAAAATTTTTAAGAAAAATCGCGCCTGCAAAATTTTTTTGCCTGCGGCGCTATATTTTTATCTTCATTTCAATAGAGAAATTTTTATGAAAAGCCTGCGGCGCTATATTTTTATCTTCAGTTATATTTCCCTATATATTTCAATAAAACACCCTGCTAGAAATTAATGGAATTTTATTAAAACCTGAAATTTCTGAAAATGGTGAAAAATTAACATTAATGTTAGTATTATCTCTTTCAAAATTTATTGGTTGCCCTGAAAAGGGCAGATTTTTTACTTCGATATCAATTTACGAAATTTCGTCTTCACTTTCACTGTCATTGACATTATTTACCCGATTTTCCTAATCCGACAAATTATATAATTCGCCAGCAAAGAGGAAAAATTGGGACAGCTCGTCTAAACCACTTGCGCGACATTGTTTTTTAAATAAGAATTTCGCCAAATACCCAGTGAAAAAACTTTTTTACGGGTATATTGCGGTAAAGACGCCTTTACGTGCCGCCACAAACCCTCTATGGTGTTTGTGTGGGCACCTGTCTCTGGATCCTTGAAATTCACGGAATGGTTGACTCGCAAATGGATGAATCCTTCGTCCTCCAGGCAATCGTATGACTATAAAAGATAAAAAATGTTAAATTTGACGCAAAAATAAATGTATGAATGCCTACCTTCCAACAATCCGATATTATTGTTGTACCCGGCAAAATATTCTCTTTTATTATTTTTAGTAGCACCTCCTTACTTCTCTCCTCTACAGGTACTAGAAAGCACCGATTTGTGCCCCTTTCCACACCTCCAAATACCCATTGTCCCTCCACAGGATGCCCTTTGTGGTATTTTCGGCGACCAAATTTAGACTCGTCTATCTCCACAACGGTATTTGGTCCCCCTATTTTAGCGGGGTTTCGTGTCGCGTGTATAACGACTTCTCTGTGAAAAGAGGACCAGTCCACAGCTGTTTTCTCACTTATATTAAGCTAAAAATTAAAACAATAATGTAATACAGTAACATATAATAAGTGCACAATTTTACCTCTTTCACTATGAAATCTGTTTTTACACCTGCCAGCCATAGTGCACTAAATGCAACTATTTTTCCAATTGATAGCTTGGAACGCTCGAAAAATGTATTTTTTCGAAGTGAGATGCTTGTATTGCACCTCACCCTTTTATTATGAGCATTCCTATAATACTCTACGCATACCCAATGGTAATTGTCCTTTGCCTTGCTATTTTTCCCCCATCTGAAGAAATGGCCATTGGGACATTGTAAATTATGTGGAATTAATTTCCACTCTTGCAGTTGGGCTATTATGTCTGTCGTAATTGGCCCATCGAGATTGTTGCCAAAAATTCGCACAATATCACTAAAAGTAATCATTTTTTAAACCACGAAGAAAACTTGTACAAAACACTTGTCGCAATATCAAATTCAAATGAATTAAAAGCCATTTCTCTATTGCAACAACAATACATGAAATAACGGTAACCGGCGTCATAGCAGAAAACACCCAGGGTTACAAATTTGTTAGATGTTGTTCGTACAGTATTACAGGTGCAAAAAAGGATTGAAAAAGTGCAGTCTGAAATTAGCTTTAAAATTGTGATTGCTAATAATACCCTCTTTCTTTTCCTATATTTCTATATCAGCTAGTTACGCACGTTTTCCCGAAAAAAATTTTTGATTGCGAAAAAAAGGTAGTAAATCAGTTTTTCGCATTTATTTCCTAAACGGATAAGATTTGGGGGAAATATTATATTACATTGAACAGAATTTCCTTAGCTTTCCAACGGTACCAATATTGTCAAAACAGCTAGCGTGGTTTAGGAGATATGAAGCATTTTATTTGAAACTTTGAAAGGCTCTAGCCACGCCCCCAAAGGGCGTAGACAAAAATTGTTGTTGTTTTTGTAATCTACACAAAAAACAACAACAACAACAAAAATTTTAAAAAAATACATGAGTTTTGACTAATCTTCAGATATGCCTAAAAGTTAAAAGTTTACTTTTACTTTTAAAAATAAAAGTGAAAGTTTACTGAAGGAGACGTTGATAATAATGAAGGCAATAGTAAAAAACACCGCCCCAACACGCTGTCAATAGCAACTTTACAAAGTGATATAAATGGAATGCATGTGGACATTTCGGAACTAAAGGGTGGTATGAAGGAAATTATAAGCATGTTAGAACAGGTGACAGGGCTGAATAGTGCCGTCACTAAAATCAGTGAAACTTTAAAATAAATGACCTTAACGGTGTCTAAACTCTTAGAGCAAAATGAAGAGAAGGATAAACGCATAGAACAGCTGGAGAAAAAAATTGATGAAATGGAACAACGTCTACTAGATAGTGACCTAGAGATAGCAAACATTCCGGAAACTCTATCTCATTCCGGTAGATATGCAAATCTATAATACAAATTGGGAATATTTATTAAATGGTGACAGTGTGGATGAGTTATATAATATGTTACGTAATACATTTAGTACGATCTATAGCAACGCTACTAGTCAAAAGAAGAACCAAACGAAACGTAGGCAAAATCCGTGGTTAAGTTATGATTTAATAAATGAGTGTAAAAAAGAGATAAACTATACAGAAGATGGGTAGCGAAGCCTAGAGATAGGAGTAGAGAACGTGAGTACAAATCTTTCAGAAACACCATTAATAAAAAATTGGAATATGCTAAGAATAGGTTTTATCGAAACGCGTTTGCTGAAAGTAACAATGATTCAAGGAAGACTTGGCAGTTAATCAACCAAATCATTGGGAGAAAAACCATTAATGTAGATCAAACCATTATGAGTAATTTTAAATGTGATCATATTGAGGAAGTTGTGAATAATTTTGCGCACTTGTTCAAAGAAGAAGTGGATAAATTGATTCATGTATGTGATTTAAGTACCCTACCGTATAGAACTGATGCGAATCAGAACTCCTTTTTTATGGAGAGAATAACCGATGCTGAAATATTTAATATTTTAAGATCCTTAAAAACCAAAGGAGCTGGTTATGACTGCATTAGGCCAAAGGATCTTAGAAAACATGCAATTTTGCTGACTACTGTAATAACAGCCATTGCAAATAGGAGCCTTTCCGAAGCGAAAGTCCCGCGAATACTAAAAAGTGCAGTGATTAGGCCTATCTATAAAAGTGAAAGTAAGTCGAATTATTCCAATTATAGACCAATTTCAATCTTACCAGCGGTAGAGAAAGTAATGGAAGAGATAATGGTGAGGAAGTTAATTGATTTTTGTGAAAGGTATAACTTTCTGGTTTCTGAAAAGGGAAAAGCATCAACAGGCTATTGGCATACTTCGCCAGCAAACTGAACGAGAACCTTAGTAAAAATATCCATAGTGTGATACTCTTTATTGATTTTAGTAAGGCGTTCGATACACTGAAGCACACTAAATTGTTATCTAAATTGTACAGCTTTGGCAATCGCGGAGACTGTCTTAAATGGTTTCAAAACTATTTAGAACTACGGACGTATTGTGTTAAAATTGATAACAAATTAAGTGATGAAATTAATGTTAAGAATGATCAAGGATCGAAGCTGGGACCACTTTTGTATATATTATATACCAATGACTTGCTCAAACTTTTAAATAATTCCTGTGCCTTCGCATATGCTGACGACATAGCACTCATGTTAAGACACAAAAATATTGAAACTGCCAAAAATTATATGAAAAAAGAGATAGAAATTATTCAAAAATGGTCACATGACAATGGTCTTATTCTCAACGCTAGCAAAACAAAATTAATGCATGTCAAAATACCACAGGTGCCGTATCAAGATATTTCTCTTAAATTTCATAATTATGATTGCCTCCATGGAGATGTTTATAACTTAAATGATGCTGGTGACCTAGGAAACGATCAATGTGATGGAATCATTGAACATGTTATCACTCATAAATATCTTGGAGTAATAATAGACCATAATCTCAAATGGAAGGAACATATTGATTACGTGCGGAAAAAATTACGCAAAACTGCTTATATGCTACACTATCTTAGAAATTGCTGCAACAATAAGGTACTCAGACAAGCGTATTTTGCTCTCATCGAATCATACATTCGACATGGGATTACTGCATGGGGCTCGTCATTGCATTGCAAATTACTACAATGTAATCAAAAGTCGGTGCTAAAGATAATTAAAAATACACATGAATGTACAAATAATTTACCCAAGCTAAAGCTACACAAGTTAAACGTGCTAAGCGTGGAGGGAATATACAAAACGACGTTGATTAGTACGTTCTATACAGACTCTCAGTTTAGAGTACAGATTAACCATGACCATGGGACACGCAGGAGATTAGAAGGTAGATACAAGGTGCCAAAATTTCACAATAATTACGGAAAAAATACAGGTGGCAGTACCGAGTTTTTTGAATCAACTACCTATGGAATTTGCCAACATTCAGAATCCAGTCCGAATGAAGGCTAATCTTAAAAAGCATTTTATTATTAAATAATATTAAAGTAGCCATTGCCAATTGTACTTCAATCTTAATTTACTGATCTTTTTTCTAAGTAGTTTGCCGCGATAATTACCTTTACGAATGTAAATTTGCATATTGTACATTAGATTGTTAGGTCTGCAGACAAGCCCTAGTGGCTTCGCGGACTACTATTCACACTTTGTATATCAATGTATGATATTTTTAAATAAATAAATAAATCAATAAATAATAATTAAATAAAAGTAAAAAAACTTTTATTTTTAAAAGTAAAAGTTTACTTTTAACTTTTACTTTTATTTATAAAAGTAAATGTTTACTTTTAACTTTTGCTTTTACAAATAAAAGTTAAAAGTTGACTTTTACTTTAATTTAAAAGTTTTTTAATAAGAGCTATTTAAGACTTTTTCGTAATAAAAGTATTTTGTTGATGAGGTTGATGGTGGTCAATACAAACTAACATTGAGCTACGATATGATGAAAAGAATGGATCTTAGTTGGTGGTTGGAAGGTGCCAATATATAGAAAATATTGAGAAATAGATTCTTTATATAGTATAAACAACTCTTATTAAAAAACTTTTAAAATAAAAGTCATCGAATAACTTTTATCGAAAAACTTTTAAAATAAAAGTCATTGAATAACTCTTATTTCATGACTTTTATTATAAAAGTCATAAAAGTTTCGACCTCTGCTTCTTGTCATTTTTTGAGAATTTATTTCGTTCTTTAATCACGTTTATTGGAAAATTGTTTTGGCCCCTAAAGCCAGGGGAATTTTAAATCTCCCTTTCTCTCGACTGAACTCATTTTTTAACTAACCTTATCACTAATTTTTTAATGTTTTCCCCTAAACACTCATTATGTACAAATCTCTCGCTACTTTTCATAGAAAAATTTGACCTTACCCACTTTGAACGCCTCCAACTGCCGGGTGCAAAAGTCGGTACTGAATGAGATGTCGTTCTCATGGTTGTCAGAACTTTGTCATTCATATTTATTAAATGGGCTATTAAAAATCGCACTATTCATTTCAGTTTGCTGGCCGCAT